>JAQFYM010000155.1:0-110253 GCA_034694785.1 Agrenia bidenticulata | reverse complement strand
CCGCTTCAAAATCGGTGTAGGACTTTTCGATAAAATTCAATTTAAAGACATGAACAATGACCTGAAACACCCTGTATATATCTCCAACATAAATGGATCATAGAATATGTGACGGAGAAATTACTAAATACATTTCTAAATACTTTTCGTAATTGATTGCCATTTTTTTGCCCCATAAATGTTACATTACATTACTTAATAATATCAATTATGATAACCCAGACATTGAGAGAGAAGCTTGTGTGCGTAGTCTTTAGCCCAGATTCTAAATATTTAATGACAATTCTAATCTACTCTATAATTCCATTAAAAAATGTCTGTCCGTCTACTCGTCTCACTCTTTCATAACTACTGCACCGATTTAAAAAACCTCAATGGCAAAATCCATCTACTAGACTAGCCAAATTAAATGGACCCTTGACTTTGAAAAACGCCCCTACCAGACCCATTAACAACCCCGTAGTCCTTAAATATCCAATAAAAATCCAGAATAAAAATCAAACCAATTTCCGCATAATAATATCCCTAGGTCATCCCATTTTGCGTGATAAGTGATGGTTTTTTTAAAAATCAAGATGACCAAGGCCTAGATAATAATTTTTTTTAAATGAACATCCCACCAATAACTAATCCAAATTGTCCCCTACAAATCAATTAGAATAATAAACTATACAAGCTAACCAATTAAGGCTCTTCATCTCTCATGTCATCTCACAAATGCAAATCTCATTCCACAAAATATGGAATACTAATAAGAGGAGCCATTAGCCCTATAGCAAATAGTCAGCCTATATTATAACAGCAATCTCATCATGACTTCACAAATCCCAAGGGATCCTCTTCAGAATAGATTAAGAAGATTGATCTACCCTCAAGATGATCCCATAAAGGCAAAGTGGATCATCTTGAGTATCGTAATGACCACCACCACCGGCCACCACCACCGGCCACAGATCCCTTCCCATTATTAATGGACTATACAGAGAAGATGGGTCTCATGATCTTCTTATGTCTTTTTTAATTCCACCTTGTTGTAGTCATAATTGGCCTTTTTATTGGGGAGAATAGATTGGGAAGGCAAAGGGCAGGTATATAAGGCACTCCCGTTCCAATTCTCAACATCAAACACAACCCATCCATTCTTCAATCCACAACAATCAACTCCACTTTTTAACCATCATGAAATTCGTGAGTTACCTTTCATTCAATACCATCAAAATCCGGGTATCCTCGGGACTTACGGGTAATTAATATAATTAATGATCTTGTTAATGGCAGTTGGTGCTCATCGCTCTTGTCGGAGTGGCCTCAGCCCAGTACGGAAAGCCTTCTAATAACCGAGCCGCCCCCAAGGCCCAGAAACCCGAGGACATTACCATCGTTCGATCCGAGAACGAGAACAATGGAGACGGGAGCTACAAGTACGCTTATGAGACTTCGGATGGGACCAAGGCTGAGGAGTCTGGCTATTTGAAACCCGGTGGTGAGGAGGGTATCCAAGTTGCCCAGGGATCTTACCAATACTATTCTCCAGAAGGTAGTCCAGATTTGTACCCTTTTTTTAAAATTGTTTCGAAACTATTTCGAAACTCATTTAAAATTTTGAAAAGTTTGAGACTAATGATTTTTATGAATTGTCGGATACCAGGAGAGTTGATCCAAGTCCAATATCTCGCTGTAAGTCTTTTAAGTATTTTAAAGTTAAGGTTTCAATTATGAAACGAGTTTGGGATTGTATTTAAAACTATGGATGATTTTTTAGGATGAGAACGGATTCCAACCCCAAGGGGCCCATTTGCCAACCCCACCCCCAATCCCTGCAGAGATCCAGAAGTCTTTGGACATTATCTACGCCAACATTGCCAAGTCTGCCTCTGCTCCAGTTCCATCCCGAGTGGCCCCCCCTTCATCTTACCGTCCACCACAAAACCGACGATTCTAAACCAATTTTTCTATCTTGGACGAAAAACGATCGGATCTTTAAAATTCTTCAATCCTCTAAATTCCCTTTGATTTTAAAATAGAAAAAAATGATACAGATCCAATTTTTTTAGATAAAGGAAATGTGTTGATTAATCTGATATATTTTTGTGAAAGGAAAATTCCCCCTCTCTTTGTGCCATTCTGTTCTTTGGCTTTTGATCTTTGAACATCAGAGCTTGTTAAATCATCAGTTGATTTCTCATCTGTACATATTCATTTGAACAAATAAATGCTCTCTCTAAAAAGCCTCGCTTTGTAATCAAATCGCATTGATAGAAAAACAATTATTTTTCATAACCAACAACAGAAAAGCTAACTCAAATGTAGACAAAAAAATAGTCCCTTTCTGGTGTCATTAATGAGCCGAGTAGAGTCTTGATTACTCAGCCTTACCTCACGTTTTTACTAGGGATGTCCCATGTACTCCATTTCCCGTGCATTCAACTATAGGACCAAAAATCTGCCGAGTGCTTCCTTATTTTCCCCCGAATAATAAAGGAGGGTCAACCCTAGTTTCAAACAATCAAATTTTTCCCCGAATATTGAAGGAATGAATGTGGAGGGGACAACCCTAGTTTCGAACAATCAATTAAGTCAAGTATGTTGGGATTTAGGGCAGTGTTCAAGGATTGGAGGGGTAGTGACGAAATATGGAAAATAAATGTCCACGGACCAGGACGTGTACACAGGACACCCCTAATTTGAAACTCCCGTTTACACGGTACCATAAGCTACTTAAATTTTGGAGCCTATAGAGTAGTTTTTAAAGAATTGGTAAATAGCTTGTAATAGTTGTAATTATCTTTAAATGATTTCATAAATAATCTTTAAAAATCCGTTTTATGCAAGTTAATGTAGGACGAGTTCTGTTAATTAGAACTCACTTCCTACCGGCTTACTCTCACAACATCTAAGGACATTGGAAATTAATAAATAAAGAATTTTAAACATTGTAATAATTTATTTAGATTTTTCATCTCAAAACTTAGAACGTACAGGACACAATTTTGCAATATTAATCTCCAATCAAGAAATTAATCATTTACATCCACAAAACTAATAGTCTACAACAACTAATTTAGTCATTCATTGACCTCTAAATCTTAAATACACAAAGTAGACAATTTCCATATTAAATTGTATTTAAATTACAATAATTATTAAAAGGAATTGATCCTAATAATTTCCAGGATTTCCGGTCACTTTCCTCTAAACACCAACTGACCCAAAAAAAAACCATAGGGATTCTTATTCCCAACAAGGTGATTTAAAAATATTCGAGTCTTGATCAATAAAAAATTCTATCCACCCTGCCACAAAAATGTCGGCTTGAAGAATTGAGTCAATTGTCAGGAATCTCAAGACTTTGAGAACTGCTACAATTAGAGTCTCATTCTTGATTGCCATGTACTCCATAATAATGATAACATTCAAGGATCTATAATCTCTCATACCCACATAACATGATCAACAATGTACATCATGATCAACAATGTGGAACAAAGTGTTGGAAGTCTGAGCATTAAGCTATTTGATGAGGTACTTTGACGGAGGAGACTAAGAAGAGGTACTAGAAAAACAGGTGGTCATTGAAAAAAATTAAATCGTAATTATAAATGTGAATTTGCAATATGTGCGCCCAAGTAGAAAAGTGGTCGCAACTCTATTCGTGATCTCTCAGTGCATTCACACAGACCCTTATTACTACACACCTCGACCACCATTCATCAACTCACACACTTACACAATATTCGGACTGTTCATAGACGACGTCAGGGAAAAAAGATTTTTTTAACCCTTTGACCTTTAATATAACTTCTGCCCAGCAATTCCAATATTTAAGATTGCTCTGTACAATGACTAGGGAATCTAAATATGGCGAATCAATATGCGGGAAGGTAATAGAGAGTTTGCGAAGAATTCCTGTTGGGCGCCAAATTGAATCCACAGCGCACAGACAATTGTAGTCATATTAATAATGCTGAGCAAAGGGTCCCTTCGCACTTACGCCAATGCGACCGCTATTTTTTAATTAACCTTGAAATCACTGGAGTTTAAAGTTTGTACTTAAAATTGTTCATCTTGTCCAATCCTAATTAATTTGCACTCTATCGCAAACTCTCTAAACTCAGATGCTAGATGTTACTAAATCGGAATATTCGGACTCTCAGTAAAGCAATTTCAAAATAATTGATAATTCACAATGAAAATGAAACACGCAACAAGGCTGATGTGGAAAGTAAAGTTTTAACGAAATCTATGAACGGTCCCGAGTCCAAAACAGGAAAAATAGATGCGACCCAGACTTCGTGATTTTAATCCGGCAAGTCGAGAATTGCATAATTAGATGAAGTTTGAGGATAATAAATCTATTCTCTCTCTTCAAGACTAAGGAAAGGGAAAGGATCTCTTGATTACTTAACTACTCAACTAACATTAAATTACACGCTAACTAACAACTAACTAACCACTCGTACGGACTCTGACAAGTTAGAAATTAAATCCCTCCAAATAACTTTTCATAATCCCATTTAGTTCCACAGCGCTAAAATTAATCGACTGTCTCTCCTAATCCTCGTTCATAAATCACTCAACAATTACAAATGGATGGGTTCAAGGGCCGTATTTGGCAGAGGGGACTCCTTGCCTAATCCTGTCAACCTCACCCAATCCAAATTACCATCACAAATGACTAATGAGAAACTGGAAATTTGGAGATCACTTAGCTTAACTTACCTTGTGTCTCATCACTAAAGTTAAGTGTATTAAAAAAATATATGGGAAGGTGTAGTTGAGACTTGAGGGTTGATTGTTCACAACAATTAGCCCCAACAATGAGAGGAGATTATAGATCACAATTTACTATGCTATTTTATACATTTTTTATCCCTCTCTATATCTGTGTTATGTGTGTGTACATTTATATTAAATAGTTAACTTGGATTGAATAATTTTATCATGAATTGTAGAAATAAGGGAAGCCAACAGGGTCAACCCTTTCACTTGACCATATAAAAAGAACACAAAGTGACACCAGAGTCTCATCTTCTCATCATCTCCCAACTACATTACATCTTCTCCTACAAACACAAACACAAACATGAAATTCGTAAGCAAAAGTCATTTCTAACAATCAAAGCATTTTAAAAAATCACAATTTTTTTTCTTACAATCAAAAGCATTTTTTTAGAAATTTTCAAATCCCTAATTTCCAGGTCCTTTTCCTCGCGTTGGCCGTCGTGGCCGTCTCAGCCCGTCCCCAGGGAGACAAGGACATCCAGATTGTCAAGTTGGACAACGAGAACGCTGGAGATGGAACCTACAAGTTCGGGTAGGTAACATAGAACTTAAGGGTCATTAGCAGATGTCAGAGGTCAGATTTTATTCCCTCATCGCGTTTGTATAGATACGACCTTTCCGATGGAACCAAACGAGAGGAATCTGGATCTTTGAAGGCCGTCGGTGATGTCCAGGCTCAGACCCAACAAGGAGTCATCTCATGGACTTCTCCAGAAGGCCAAGTAAGTTTTTATTTCATTTTCAAAATGAGCTTGAAAATGGGAATTTCCTTAAAATTTGGAAATTTAAATGAAAATAGGTCATCACCCTCCGATTCACTGCTGACGAGAACGGTTACCAACCCGTTGGAGACCATCTCCCCAAGTAAATGCCCCCAAGGTGGAAGAATTCTAAAAATGTGATCCTTACGAGCTTCCTAGAGGTCAAATTCCATCCCTTGACTCTTAGTTTGAAAAACAAGGGCTGTGCTCATGTTTTCCACGCACTCTGTCAATTCTCTATTTATTCTTTATTTATTGCCAAAACGAAATAAAAATTCGCACACACAACATTATTATGAAATGAGCCGGCTTTTTTTTACATCTCTTGAAAAGGATGTGCCAAGAGTTTGGAAGGTTTGAAAGCTTTAAGAAAACTTAAAATCTACAATCTAGAAAAGTGATCAGATATGAGGAATGAAATTGGCAAGTAAATGGCAAGTTAAGTAATAAAAAAAAGCATTACTCGTTGGGCAAAGGGAAAAGTATTAATACAAAGTGAAGATGGATTTGGGCACGAGGCATTCCACATTCAACTATTCCACATCATTAACAAAGGCATAAAAATCTGCTTCAAAAGTTGAGTAATTATATCCATAATTTAGTTGTCAATTAAACTTGTAGTTATTATTCAAAGTCTTTCTCCGCTTGTAAAGGTCATTAAGGGGCTTGGGGATTGGCCCTATCAGCTGCAGGTCAGAGTTGTCGAACAAGATCCGCTTCGACTCTGTCGACCTATACATACAACAAGGTCAACAACGTCAACAACGTCCTATTTACATAACAAGCTCAAAAACTCATCGATTACTTGGAATTTAAAAACTCACCGAAAACCTTCCGAGTCAGCGACATACTCTGTAATCCTTAAGATCCCATCCGGGTCTACGTAGGCATACCGACCGAAAATTCTCCCTTCAGCGTCCCTTATCTCCTCTCTGTACGATTTCGGACTCCCTCCACCTATTTTAACAATCAACAAAGGGAATTAATTATAATTGATTGATTAATTAATCTTCCCAATCCACCACCTGTTTTATATTTGCATTGAAGATTAGTGGACAAACTGGTATTTGTTGGAGGTTAGAATTGCACTTTCAATTCTCATGTCCAACTCGAGGGTAATGTAATAGAAATTATGCACACTACAACAAAGCTCATCCCATTGTTGCACTTTCCATTGTCGAGTTAAGCAATTTCAAATCCTATTTTCCCACATAACAACAATAGGGATACAAATTACTCCAAAAATCCTATTACAATGACAAATTGTGTAACCTAAGGTTTTGAGGTCCTTTTGAACCCTCTCAACACCTTTTCCTATCAAGTGGGACTAAAAACGATTAAAATCCTATTTTAAATACCTTAGTAATTAAATTAACATTTACAAGAACTGGTGAATTAAGCTAATTAAAATATCCCTACCCACAGCAAGCAGTTGTTATTTGAAAGCTCTTTATATTTTAAAAATCCTTTAAACTAGTTTGGACGATAATTGCCAATTAGAATTTTGAAAGACATTAAAAAGCCAATTCCAGACTACTGGCACCTCAAGCCGGATATAGAAAGGAGAGAATCGTTTTTTTTCTGGACAATTGGTGAAGACTGGAGAATCCAGTATTCCATAGAAGAATAAATGAGTGGAAATGACCACCTTTTCTCAATACTTGTTGAGAATGAAAAGGATCTAGAGCTTTTGTTGTGGATTTGTAATCTAAGATGTCTCATGGAGATATGATTAGGAGACGAGGCTTCTTGTACTGCAGTCAGCAATCCAAAACTTTGACTACCAACAGGGATGAGTTTATTGAGAGGAGATCAAGTCACGACTTTTCAACCCATTACCTCACACTTATCTTATCTTACTTCACAGGGCTACAAAAAATCAATCAATTCAATTAATTACAACTCCACAATCTCCACAATCAATATTTTCAAAATCATAAATCCAACTAATACGAAAGACGGGTATCCAAACCCAAAATAAACGGTATAATAATAAATATTTCAGGTCAGTAATGGCATAATCTCGACAGTTTTAAAAAATCATAGAAAATCCACCCAAAAGATTAACAAGTCGTCCTTACCCGTGTCATATCCGAAATGATAAGAGCCGTCCTTATCATTATTCAATAAAAACTGAGCCCCTTGGTCATCATCGTCCCGGTTACCCGGCTGGGCTGTGTAATAGCCGTCACTAGTACTAGAACTCATCCCCCTCGGAGCCTCCAAAGGAATAGGAATAGGGTAGTTGAAAAATCTGACGCTTGTGACCACCCGGGTAGAAGTGATTACTACAATCAGCGTCCAAAGTAGATGGGAAGGAAGAAATGCCATGGCTCTTGCGGTGTATTTGATATCGTTGATGATTTAGAGGGTGTCGTTGGTCACTAGTTGGTGGTGTGGATGGACTGCTACTCACTTACTGAACCATAGGCAGTCCGTCTTATTCCACAACTCCAGACGCACTTTGCCACAAATTTGGAGAGGAGCTTTGCTGGAACTGCTGGAACTGCTGGAAGGATAAAAAAGTGATATTTTGTATGAAAAGATAATAAGAATGAGTAGTTGGTGATTAGTCACTTACCTCGGCTTCTTCTCCAACGTCTTCTCACTCTATTTTTTTTATCCTTGTCTATTCCAGTGTGGAATGCTGTTTTGTGCATCACTAACTACATTCTTTAGATTTTGACAAGGGAGATGTAGTCACTATATACTCCCTAAACTAGTCACTAGTCCCACTTCTAACTCCTCACTAATTTATGCCTTGACCGTTTCAAAAACTTGATACAGATGACATAAGTACCACCGGGTATGAATTAACTAGTCGAATCATAATTTCAAAATTTAACCCAGGGCTTATATCGAAATGGGGGGGGGGTCATCGCGAGTGTCCCCAAGGCTCAGGTTAAACTATGTCATACTAGTCCTAGACCTAGTCCTTCTCAGGCTTCCAAAAACCATCGTGGACAAAACTAATGAAGCCAACCTAGTAGATGGCTTAGAAAGGGTGACCCCGGTATTAAAAAAAAAACTCTCCGCGCACTACCCGATTAAGCCAAGATATCCATTTATTTACAAAAGAGGATTTATAAGTTTTATAAAGGAGGGGAAAGGATCGGTTAAGGGTAATGTGTGACGGTTAACGTACGTTGTGAGTTTGTGTCCTTGGGTCAAGCTCTCACTCCCTCTCTCTGCATTGTTGGACATCTGTGGCCCATGCCAAATCCTCGTCGTCCATTTCGATGTCCATGAGAGGAGTGCCGAAGCCGCCTGTGCCGTTACTGCCGTTGCTGGGATTGAGAGGTCCTTGTGACAATTTCCCTGGAGCAGGATGACCGAAAGTGGCAAGTGTTCGTTTAGCTTTCCGGACAGGGGCCCCATCAACCCTTTCCCCTTTCTCATTCCATAACTCAGCCGCTTCCCTTAGCTCCCTTAGCTCATGGAGCCTATTGCTCGTCTGGCTGCTTTGGCTCAAAGGGGTCCCCACCCTCCAGTCCCAATCACTTTCTTCTTCTTCTTCTACAGGCCCTTCAACATAATCCGTCATAAATAGTTTCCCAGTGGGTCCTAATTCCTCGTCTTGTATGCACTCATATTTCGCTTTCCTTTTCGTACCTCCAGCTCCAAACGGGTCAATAGACCGTCCAAAAAGGTCAACAGACGCTCCACTTCCACCTCCACCTTTTTGATAATCTTGACTGTGAGTGAATGGCGTTGATGTCGGAGTACTTTGGAAAGGTGTCATTGTTGAAGGCTCATCCTTTGTTCTCCACATTTTATCCCACCAAACCTGCAGAGTCAACAATCAACAATGAAAAATTAATGCACGGATTTAAATTATTTTTAAACACTTTCCTAAGGGAAATGAAAAGAATTTAAAATTCAAAAACTTACCTTTGACCTTGAGAGAATGTTTCCGAGTTTTCTGACCAGATTTTCAATGTAGTTAAATGCGCTTTTGACTTTAGAAAGTTTCAAGGGATCAAGTTTCGTGATTTTAATTTTTAACAACAACACACGCCGCTCTCTCATCAGCAAACACTTGGAATGTAAATGAACTGTCAACTTAAATCTAAGCCTCTTTATTTCAAAGTCAAGGTCAACAGGGTCAACTCATAGGTCGAGACATGCTCTCAAGTCAATGCACAAAACGTGGTTAAATGATGGAGGTGAGTAGGGACATGGTAGGGACGTTGGACTGGTCTTTGATTCTTGGCAGGAATGCGCCACGTGCGTGAGGGCCGTCAGCGGCGGGTCCTTGATGCTCCAAACATCCTTTGTTCCTAGTATGACAAGTACCCTTGGGAAGGTGAGTTAGCCGATATATATGTAAACTAAAGACCAGGAAGGAAGGGTACCAGGTAGTGAATTCAAATCTCCAATCTAATTCCTAAGAGGCCAACAAAGTGTGTTTGTGTGTGTGTCTGCTCAAAGTATTTGAATCTAGCGCTCGACCAAAACATTCGATTTTTAGTTTCACAGTGCCCCACAATGGCGGGCCCGATGGCTTTTTATTATACGCATTTATTTCTAAGCAACATCATATGTAATAGGTCATAAAGGTCAAATTTTTTTCTGGAATAGTTGAATGTGGAAATGGATATTTCCAACGCTCTTGAGACTCTTGTGGTGGTCAAAAGATTTTTTAAAGTTATAAAACATGATGAGAAAAATTCATTTTATTCTAAGCTAGAGAATATGTATTGATAACAACAAGATATCGTTTATTCAATTTTCTGTTTCAATCAAAACTTTGTACTTGATAAAAAAAGGATTTTAAAAGGAAAGGACTTTGAGGTTAGATGGAAGAAATCTCCTCTTCCTTGGCTCCTTCCAACTATTTGATGAGCGTCCAAATTCTATCAAATATTTAGTCCACTATCCACTTTTGAAAAGTCTTAAATCCTTTCCACTCCACCCCCTTTTGGTGGTAGATGAATCGTGGGTTTTTAGATTCCAGTTGAACAAGTCAAAGGATTTCAATCATGGAAAGTGGATGTGATATAAATACAGGGTGAGTCACTAGTAGTCTATATTTTAAAATCAAAATCCTTCTAAAATTTCATCCTTGTAAAAATTGCTAAATTTGACGTGACGAAGGGCAAAAATATATTATGCGGTTAGATATTTTTCCACATTTAAACCACAATTAATTAATTTGTCTTATTTAAAAACGGATAGTTTCCTTCGAATCTAAATCCAAGGAGAGGAAACTTTTTTATGGAGTCCATTTACCTCTGTGATCATGTTGAAACGTTTTGCGTGTCTATTGTAAGTATCGTTGGCTCCTGTCACTAGTTTCAACTACTTGTTCTGATTTAACAAAATGTTTTGAACATTTAAACTAGTCGCATGTCCAGGCAACTCCAGAATATACCGAATATTAACATCCAGGCTGTTCATGGAGAACAAGACGATATGCTCCTCTTCACACATATAGTAATGACCTCTGTGACATGATCCTCACACAGACAGAGATCCTTGGGAAATTAGTAGTTAGATTACTTACATTAAAGCCTCCTATTTTTCAGTAAGAGCAAACCCAGTTGGGTTTATGACATTTAATTAAAGACAACTTATTAGTTTAAAATCCATTCTTTGAAGGGATTTTTATTAGACAGCTCAAGGGTCCTTGTCTTGCTTCATTTAAATATTCAAGTTTAATTAATTAACTCATGTTGGCATAATTGGGAGTGTCCCTCAGATCATTGGCATAATCTGGTCCTCCCAGTGGACCTTCAAAGTTTGAATAGAGGTGATCCATCACCGAGGGTTGACCTTCGACCTCAACTTTTGGATCTTTCGGGGTGAATTTGGGGTAGTCTTCATTGGAGACAAACGAGCCATAAAGGTCATGGAAAAATGAGCGGAGATTGGCAAAGGGCGGCCGAAGGGCTGCGTCATCATCCCAACATGCTACGATCTTCGAATATCTTTAATTACAATTAATTATAATTTTAATTAAAGTTAATTTATTGTACAGTTAAATGCATTGATTTTGGATGTACATTTGGGGTGTACTGAACTTGGGTCTCCCCATTCTCATTCCAGAGGCCAGTCTGTTGATAAAGTCCTTATCCCAAGATTCGTTGGGGAAGGGGATGTCCCCAAGGCTAAATATTTCCCACAGGGTCACTCCTAAACTCCAAATGTCTGAATCGGAGGAGAAGCTTAGGGTCGTCAAGGACTCAAGGGCCATCCATCTCCAGGGAAGGGGACTCTGATTTCAAATTTCAAATTTCTCAGCTTACATCGTTGGAATGGGTTTTTTAAGTTTAAAATTTTAAGGGTCTTTTTAAGGGTTTTTTAAGTACCTTTGTCTTCTTGACATAATTGTTACATTCATAGAGCTTCTTGCTCAAGCCGAAGTCTGAAATCTTGGCCACGAAATTTTTATTCAGAAGTACGTTCCTGGCTGCCAAGTCCGCATGTACTATCTGAAAAGAATTAAATGATCTTTAAGATGAAAGGCTAAAGAAAAAGTTAATTACAATTAAATTAATTAACATAATTTTAAAAAAAACTCATCCTACAGATTTGAAAGCCAAGTATTCCATGCCATTGGAAATGTGGTGTGACCATCGAATCAAGTCCAGTGTGGACATCGTCACACTCTCCTCCAATAACGACCTAATTAATTAATACAAGCTAGTTAATAGTTAATTACAATTAAGTATTTAAATATTTATTAGCCCACAAATTAATCATCTGATTCTGGTCAATCAAATTGGAAAAGTCCTTCCGACCTTTCCTCAAGTAGTTTTCCAGACTTCCAGCCTCACACAGTTCCAGGACGATGTGGATGCTCCCTTTCAAGTACACACTTAACCTTAGCTTTAATTTAATTATAATTAACTTTTAAACTAATTACTGTTTTTGATATTCCTCGTAGAAGCCCCCACAAGGGCAAGGATATTCTCATGCTCCCCAATATGAATCAAAATCTTCACTTCGGTCAACATGGACTTGAAGACGGTGACGTCAGCAGAGGTCTTGGCGATCTTTACTGCCACGTCCCTCCGGCTTGGCTTAATTTGACCCTTGACCACATAAGAGAACTCTCCAGAGCCCAAGATATTCGACGTGTCTGGAGAAGGATTCAAAAATATTAGCCAGCTTGTGCTACAGCTATAATTGGCTTTTGATTGTCACTGTACCAATGTTATGAGTATTGATACAGTCACAATTACAAGCCAAAACTCACTCTAGCACAACCTCCCTATTAAATAAGATAATAAGCCCTTGGTCATACTGACCCTTACCGAAGTCGATGTCGTTTAGGTTGATCTCGTATTTGGACTCGTACGGGACGAAATCTAAGTTGTCGACATTGAGCTTCTGATATGAATCGAGGAATTGGGGCTTCCCTTTGAAAAACTCGTCGATTTCCTCTACCGTCAACCCTCTCAGTAGTTCCTGGAGATAAAAATAGTTTCAAAATATTATATTAATGATATTTAAAGTTAATTAAAATTAACTAACCTTGGCTTTTCGATACCGCCTAAAAACGATGGCCAGAACACAAATCACCAGGATCAAGATCAACAAGATGATTCCGACGGTCGTCCCATAAACAACCGTATTTGTCGACACCCCTTCCTCTATTTAATTACCAGTTAGTTAAATAAAATTAAAAATGCATTACTTAACTGCAATTAAATTTAATCCCTTTAGCTTACCTTCAGTTAAGACATTGAATTCCAAACTGGCCCTTCCGACGCTGTTATTGGCCTCACACAAGTACCTCCCTCCCTCAGACTCTTCCACTAAAGGGAACTCCAGAATACTTTCCCCCCTTGACCCCGTGCTGACCTTGAGATTTGACCCCTCCTCTATTTTCTGTATAATTATAACAGTTTTAATTACCCATAGTGTGATGATTAAAAGTTTATCTAACTAAACATACCTTTCCATTGATGTACCAACTGTAGTCTAGCTTTGGCTCTCCTGACCCTTGACATGTGAGTCTCTGATTCATTGCCCCGATTATAAAGGTGACTTTGCTCTGGACTGGCTCTATTGTTGGGCTTATCAGGTCTGCAAGGGAATTACAATTAATCACGGATTAAAATAATTAGCGAGTTAATTAATAACTATGGAATTAAGTACGTTTGGTTTTAAAGCGTCGTTGGACGGTCATGGAGTCCGTTGAGTTCCACCAAGGGGCGTGACAATAAATCCCTACGGCCCTTAATGTCAAATTAATCTTAAGTTCTCCGAGAACGTTGAACTCGTCGATTTTTCTTGGGTCTTCCTTCCCCGGATTCTTGTACAGGGATTCTAAATTTTCATACGATATTAAATCGTAATTAATAGTGTTAATTATTTATTCATTAGCCTTGTTGAACTGGATGTCAAAGTTCAAATAGAGCTTAGCACGTGCCAAAAATTCAGAAAAATTTATTTTTAAAGCACTCCAATGTTTCTAAATGATTTTGGAAAGCTGAAAAATGCATTTGGGGGCATTTGGGGCCCGGGGTTGCGCTTTTCGACAACTTCCCACCAAATTGCTGAAAAAACGATACTGATTATAAAAGATAAAGCAATTTCTTTTAAATTTTGGCACGTGTCAATCTCAATTTTTGAAGGTTTGGACATTCGAATAAGGTTTCCATTGTTAGTTGTATAATTAAAATACCATCGAGTAATTCGATTGTTCCATCGTCATATTCAATAGAGAATCTGATACTGTCGGCGAATAAAAAGCTCGTGGCGACGCAGAAAAAAGTGGCCGTGTTATTCGTATACAAAACATCCCCCACTTCCTCCATCCGAATCAGCTCATTTTCCGCCACGATTTCCCAATTGTAATCTATTTTAGAAATTCAATTTCAGAAATTAAATGTTCGAAAATCAACCTTACAATCTTTTGATTACGTCTAAGAAAGTCCAAGGAGACGAAGAATTGCCAATATCGATCAAGTCCCTGGACAGTACACTGCACAATGCCATTCAGATGGGAATAAGGGACACTCGTACAGTCCGCCCCACCGCCCCTCTCCTCAATCCAACAGCGAGTAGCCTTTTCCGAGAAGAACTGCTTCTGTCGATTGAAGTTGCAAAGGGAAGCGTTGGTGAAGCAGTGCTTCATGAACTCACACTCACTCGGAGACCGGCACCGAACCGTCGACACGGACGTGTTCCCTTCACTCGAGAGGCAGTCCACTTCCCCTTCAAAGTTGTCCAGGTACAACTCTGGAGGGTCTGGATAATTTGGAAAAACAATAGTTAAAGTTAATTGATCAATTAGTCAACTGGCCGAAGGTCAAAAGGGTACCTAGGAAGGTGTACTCCCAGTTCCAGATGCTTCTTGAGCTCTCGGTGCATTGGATGACCCCTGAAGTACTCGTGGGGCTTGTGACCTTTACTGCTACTGAGTTGTTGTCGGCACTAACCACCCATTCCAGGGTTAGGTTATTCATGTCTGGTTTGATTGTGACCTTTTGTCTCTTATCGGTGGAGGAGCAGGTCAAGAGGAGGACTTGGTTTGTAAAGGCTTTGAGGTTTTTTTTCTTGGGTGAGTAGTCGAAACCTTTTCATTGATTGGATTATTTTTTAAATTTACAATTAAGTACCCAAATACTTTGAAATTAGATGATAAAAATTGGCTTTGAAAATTGTTTTAAACCTTGGGTTTGACTTTGTGTGATTTGGATGTCGTAAAAGGCGCTGTCAGATCCTGCTATGCAAGTAAATTGACCCTGGACAATGTCAGGAAATTTGAATCCGTAAAGAGGGTCATATGTCGCCCCAGAGGTCAAAAACATTCGGCCCTGTTCAGTGGTTTATGAATTATTGTAAAACTTAATTAAATTCGAGCATAAAAATAATTATAACTCAATCTAACGTTTGCAGATTTTTTGTACAAGAAGGTTGGAATTGTTGGGTTTGTAGTGGCACACGGTATCAAAGACACATCTTGCAGCTTTGTCATTTCCCCACTTGCCACCAAAGGCTTGGAGCCTATTTTTTTTTTAATTTTAAGTCATTAAATAAAAATTGAAAATTTCCAATAAATATGGAAATTCTACCTGGCACGAAAATAGCCAAGGAAGATTTGATGGAGGAATGGTCAACACGGAGACAAGAGACGAGGGAACTGCTCCCAACTTCCGTCTCAGTTTCATCAGGTGTGAAGAAGATGATAAGCTTAAGGGAGTAGATAACCATCGTCTTGTTGAACTGTTCTCGTCGGTAGGGCTGGATCTTGACATATTCTGGAGGGACCTGGACATGCCACCAATTTAAATATTTAGTACATACTGTTAAATCAGCACATGTAACATACGTACAATGCACCTGCAAATAAAATTTGCAGCTCTATTGTAAGTCTAAAAAGAAGAAAGAATACGTACAAGATACCCGGTTATATTCCACCGAATCGGATAGTCAGCAGTGCACACGAGCTCCACTTCCGTCTTATTGGGAGAGAATACTGAGGCCCTGTTGTGGACTGTGACCCCATTGAGGATAGTGATCCCTCCAGTCCCTCCGTCTTCGTCGATGAAGGGGACATATTGAAGGTCGGGTCGAGGAAAGGCTCCTGACGCCCCTTCAACACACCAAGTCGTTCCGTAGGATGAGTAGAGTAGGATAATAATTGTTTTATCCATTTAAAGTGTTTATTTTTATATTTAGAGTAGATTGATGTTGTGCTGGAAGTAAACTAAAGTGTAAAGTATTAAAATGAAAAGACGCAAGTGGATATTTCCCTGTGATTCCAAAACCGAGGTCAGGAGCAGGTGACCGCAATAACACCCAAATACATTCCCTGAGCACTAAATACAAGAACAAAAGTTTCCTCTCCTTGGATTTAGATTCGAAGGAAACAATAAGTTTTTTAAATGAGGAAAATTAATTAATTGTGGATTAAATAATAAAAAACATCATGTAACCGCAGTATCTATTTTTTGGCTTTATACAAGGACGGATTTTTACTATTTTTAGATTGACTTGGATTTTAAAATGTGGATGGACTACTATATACTGACTCACCCTGTATTGATATCACATCCACTTTCCAGGATTGAAATCCTTTGACGTGATCAACAAAAGTTCATGTACCACCAAAGGGGCCTCGGCGGCCGATTGACCAGGTCTTATGAGTAATGGTCATGAAACCCTTCAAATACACACATACATACATACCAAAGGGGGTGGAGTCAAGAGGATTTGAACTTTTCAAAAGTGGATAGTGGACTTAAGTGGACTAAATATTTCATAGAATTTGGACGCTCATCAAATAGTTATAAAGAGCCAAGGAAGAGAATTCAAAAACACTTGAGCTCCACACTCTTCTCTCTTCACAACTGTAACAGTCAGTCTAAAGGTTGCATTTACATTTAAGTTTCTCTATTCTTAAATGTGGAAACACATCAAATTAAAACTCTTTTCTTTATAGATCAAAGATGGGTGGACTTTGGATTGTTTATCGATTGGTGGTGGCAATGAGGGCATCAGCATTGGATTTAGGATTGGACGGGTTCGGACGATGCCATTTCCACGTCAAACTCCACAGTAAGGACCTAAAATTCCATGACCTTGCCTCCCAAGTCATCCGGGACAATAAAGAGATGGGGCTCTGGACATTTCATGATGCCAGGAACATAAATGGAATGACGCCCCCCCAAGTGGACGCCCCTTGCACTCTTCATGTCCTTCTTGGAGTTCCAAACTCGGAATCCTTAGAATATTACATCTCACACAATCCCTACACTGTCCACTCAACTCTCCACTCACGGTTCATCATCTTCTCCCTTCAAAGGTTCGAAATCGGTTTTAGCGGACTTTCCAACACATATCGGTCCAGAATATTTTTCAAGCTCCTTCATTTTGAGAGTGAGAATGGTCCTTGGTTCTATTTCTGTCCATACTGCTCCAGTCCAAAGTTAAGAAGTGTTCGAGATTTAGGCTCAGGTTGGGTTCATAGTCGGAAAGGTTTTAAAAAGATTTACAACTGTGGAGGTTCCAACCTTTTGATTGAGTTTGTGATTTCCATGTCTAATTTCACCCCCACCCACAATCCTCATATTTCGACTGGAAATGGAATTAGGTCATTGTCATTGGTTTTAGTAAGAGATGTAAATATCATCTTCTTAATTCCACCCACACCTCGCCTCTATGTTTTGTACGTTGAGCGGAATGAGAGATGGGAAAAGAAATCCATCTTGACCTGGTTGAGCCCTTATTCATGGGGCGCTTGGTTGGGGCTCGCGGGGTCACTCTTGGCTCTTATTATATTAAATTTGTCCCGGAAGGGAGAGTCACTCAAGATTCACAATCTGATTGATGAGATTGTGTTGGTTTTGATGGTCATGTTTGGACAAGGGTTAAGTAAGTGTGGGCTACTTTATTTGACCCTTACATTTGGTTTGCTGGTGTTGTCTGTGAATTATGAGAATTACATGACAAGTGAACTTACTGTTCCTCCCAAGGACAACGAGTTCAAAAATCTCGGTCAATTAATTAAGAGTGGCTACTGGATTTTGGTGCTGCCAGCGGTATTTGTGGAGAAAACGGAATTTAGTGATGAAGACGGTACAGAAATTTATGATGTTTTAGAAAATGAGATGAGTCGATATGGAATTGAGGAGGAGGATGTATACGTAGATTATTTAAATTCAGCCGACGATTTTTTGGAAAGAGGCTTTAGAAGAGGAAGTCTCAATCTTTGAGTCTAAAGCGATGAAAGGGGACAAAAGTTACCTCTTTAAATTTCGACTTGTGTTTGGTGATTCGTACATTTACAAAAAAATGCAAGTCCAGTCCATTTTACGACCATCTTTCATGTCCTTACATTTTAAATCTCACATTGCCGACTGGATTGGAAATCATATCAACTATTGGACACAAAGTGGACATGTCACAATTTTTGACACATTTCAAATTTACTTGTCCAATTTGAATATACAATTGGCGGCTCAGGGTAAGCACCAGGCAAAGGTAGACGAGTTTAGGGATTTCCATCGTTCCTTAAATAAAAGATACATACCTTACACTAATTGGTATGGACGAGACTCCTCCTACATCACATTTCTTAACTTGACATCTTTCTTTGACATCTCTTCTCTCCTCTTACTTTCAGCCATTGTTATTTTCATTGTTGAGATACGCCACTTGATTGTAGATTGTTCTCGGAGAGCCCTTGGTTGGTTAAGCTTGCAATGGATGCAGTGCCGTGTAGTAGTGCGAAGGTACTGGCACCGCCATGGCAATTTAAGTCCCTTCCTAAAATAAAATCTTGTACAATTATTGATGGGTAAGGGGAGGGGCTTTAAGAATTAAACACGGAGATCTCAACATACTTTCTTAGTTTGATTTTCAAGTGAATTATTTCCAAGTCTCACAATTTGTATCCTTCAACATGTTTCTAAAACTGTAGTCACCCTTTTCTTTTACATTCTAGCACCTACTTAAATTTTAATGCATTTAGTTTTAAGACTAATTTTGCTTTTGGATATCATTGTTGTAGACATACGATCGTACAAATACCTTTTTTAAATAGATATAAGTTCTTGGATAATTATATAAGTAACTTGGAACATTTGGTAAATAAATTTGTAACTACAAGGATTGATCCTTGCCACTAAATCCACATGTATTTCAAACTTCTACATTCCATTTCCAATCTACACAAAATCTCTATGTACCCCGCGTTCAAAAATGAAAATTTTGAAATCGAAATATTTTTTTTACCCTCTGAAAGTTGCAAAAGTTCCAATCCAAAACCAAAAACGAAATTTCTCCCTTAAGTACAAACGGGCTTTCCGAGAAAAGCGACTAGGTCATCAGGGTCAAACATGCATAACTCTTTGCCCTTGTTGAGGAAGACAGGTTTTGGGGCAAGATGAGTGTCGGCGTCCCTTCGTCTACGCCACTTGTTCTTTGAGTCCTTCATTGGACGACTCATGAACCAAGGGTACTGACTCACGTACCGACCCAAATTTTTTTAACCGTCAAGATGGAGAAACTAATTGTAAGTTCATTGATTTTTTTTCATTTCTTCAAAAGCTCAATTGCCTACAACTTGAGGCTTAAAAGGTCTTTGGAATTTTCCAGTTCCACATAAAACTATTCCATAATACGTTTGACCTTTTTGACCTTGTTCAAGGAGTCCTCATAGAAAACAAGACTCTGGGACTCTTAGACACTTTATCACATGACTCAACAAACTCTTGGGGAATGACGAATACTTGGATTGCAGTTTATCCCTTTTGTACTCTTAGCGTCATCCTTGGGCTCCCTTTTCTACCCTCCAAGTCATCATTTATAATTTCCCACAACCCCAATCTTGGACACTCATAATTTTACAAACAAAAGGCTCTACTTGGGAATCATAAGGTTTTAGATTCCTTTTAAAGATCCTCATGAGTTTTATTACGAGTAAAGAAAACAGATAAAAACAGGTTGGGTCAGCTTGAGCAGAGTTTTAAATTCCAGTTTCCTCAATAAATCCAACCCAATGAATAACTTGAATAACAATTTATAAATTACAATCATCAACTCTCTTCATAATCCTTTGAACATTCCATGAACCCCCACTGCCAACTTCATTCATGGACACAATAATATTTGGATTTTATTTTCTAGCTACTCCAAGTAAAATCCCAATGCCTTTCCACACGTTACGGTGATTCAGTTTTTTTTTTAGAGAACGTGATGTATTTATTAAAATCTAATATTTATTTGAGCACAACAAATCCTCAAAGACTGAACAGGATCAAGAATTTGCATAAATACTTTCTAGTCATGAGGAGCAAATTAAAAGCCCGTTCTGGTCACAGACAATTTCAATCCTTTCTCATTTGCCAATTAAGTTCGAAATTCGGTTCGGTTCGGTTTTTTACCATCCCCATCCACCACCTCCTCCTCCTCCACCTCCTCCGCCGCCCCCACCGCCCCATCCACCCCAGCCGTGATGGACTTTCTGGTGAATTGGCTTGTGCTTGATGATGACGGGTGGGCCAGAGGCTGGGAAATGTGGCTGCTGCCTCTTCCCCCATCCGCTACCGTAGTCTGTGAACGAATAGTGACCTCCTTTCTCTCCAAACCAACCCCTGTACAAAATAAACAAAGGTCATTAAAAAGGTCAATCATCCCCTCTGACCTTTCCAAAATAACACACTTCCAAAGCTCTTACCATCCTTTTCCCTTTACTGGAGGAATCCATCCTTTCCATCCGACCTGAACTCCCGAGGTGGAAATCCCGACTGGACCCCAACCCTTTGATTTAATTAAAAAATTAATTAGTTAATTAATTAATAAGTTAAATGAACCGTTATAAAAAAGTGCTTACTCCGTGATCTTCGCCGCCGCCCTTCTTGCCCTTCTTCTTCTTCTTTCCCTTCTTCTTCTTCTTCTTCTTGCCCTCTCCGCCCCCCCAGCCGTCTCGTCCCCGCTCAATCCAGTACTCATACCCGGGTGACCTGTACGGAGAGATGACATATCCATCCTGGTCAACTAGAACCGTCTCCTCTCCGCTTCGGGCCGCCGCCCCTGTGTACTCTGAAGAGGCCTGGACGGCTGGGAAGTAGTCCACGTGTGATGGATCCTCCTCAGCGTACGTCCAGTACTGCTGGGCCACCACTCCGGCCAGGCAAACTCCTGCCATTATGGCCAGGCCCTAGGGTCAAAAGAGACATTTAATTTAAATCACAATTATTTTGTTAATATTTTTGATTATATTGTGGGATGAGTTGGTTGAGTTTGACTTACCAGGAAACCACCTCCTGGTGCCATTGCGTAGGTATTAGTTTCAGTTGGTGATCAGTAAGCTCCGGGACAAGTTGCCTACGAAGATGTCGAAAAGAGACTGAGGAATCTCAAGACCAAGTCTGACCTGATGGACCACCACTGACTCTCAGAGATCAACACTCTCATCTCTCTCTTGCAGAGTTCATTGTCTCCCTGGGCAGGTTGGATTGAATGAATTAGGATTCTTAAGACAACATCTTGGGCAAATCTTGTAAGATTATAGGTTTTTGTCCGAGATACCGGTTTTGTGGGCTAGTCACCCATGGACCGGTCACTGCCTCCTAAAACAAACTCATCCCTACAAAGTTCCGGTTTTTTCCCAATCTCAAGGGCTCTCCATCAACTACAAGGCAGAATAAAAAATTCAACACCCCTTTGCTTGATAGCTTAAAAAATTGTGAGTCGGATTTTCATAGTTGATGCAAAGCCCTTATGATCAATGGTACTTAGTAATAGGATTGAGGTGTTAGTTTCTGTTTATGTTGTAGGTTGTAGTAGAATCTGCTACAAGTTCTTATAACCAAGTTATTAAATGCTGTTTCCTAATCTCTTATTCCCTAATCGTTTGTAGTAAGAGTCATACATAAGACTTACCTACGCACCTTAACATTTAAAAAAGGTCTTTGAACTGACTTTACAACTATTCCTCCTAATAAAACACTAGAAATACACACGAAATACATTCTCATCATTTTTTAAACATCTTTTATGCATCCCGGATTTTTAAAAATTCTGCATCTTTGTTAATGAATTTTTTTTAACACGGAAAAGAAAAGATTTCTAGTAGGAACGATTAGGAACTAGAAATGGCAGTATGGACTAAATTGTGACAAAATGCTATTGAGGATTTAATTATTTAATTATTTAATTATCTATGCCAATTAGTTAATGACCATGTCAATCTAACCACCGCAAGCTTTAACGAATGATGTGGTCTGTGAATATCCTAACCTCTCTTCCGGCCTTAATGATAAATACATTAATTGCTTGATTACAAATAAAATTATACTTAATAAAACTAAAGTATAATTAGTTACCCAACTCTAATTAAAAACTTACACTAATTAAACAGAATAAATTCTCCTTACAAAACACCTTACAAAACTCTACAGCTCTGGAGTAAAAAAAAAAGCTGGACAAGCTGGAAATATTTTCCCACCGACAAAAAAATGGGATACGAATGTTGTGGTGTAGTCTTGACAATCCTGGCCATTGCCAAGTCCTCCTGGAGCCTTTCAGAATTCACAGTCTACGAAGAGCCCTGGCAGCGATGCTACGAGAAATGGGGCGGGACTTGTCAAAGGACGGACTTCGCCCCTGGAAATTGCATTAGCTTTGGCCCCGCCGTCAAAATCTCATCCATCGACCCCCACTGCAATTGCATCAAAATCTATCAAGATAAAAAGTGTCAAGGGAGTTGGTTGACCCTGTCCCCCAATTCCAATCCCCAGTGTCAACTCAATCTCGCCCAATGTCACATGACTGCAAATCTCAGCTGGGACAATGAGCTGTCATCGATAAGTGACTGTGACTTCGTACAGGGAGTCCCTCCCACAAAACTGAAGTCTCAGTTGAAGGGTGTCGAGTACTTGGACACACCGCCGGGTCCATATTTCGTCACCTTGTTTCAGGACCCTGGCTTTAATAGGACAGGTACTTGAGAATTTTAGTAATTGATCTTTAAGGGTATTTATTTAGTGATCCTTAGGAAATTGGAGTGACGTGGACGTTGGGACAGGATGTGTGACGATTGATGAAAATAGTTGGGAAAGGGAAGCCCAGTCTATTTTGACCTATAATAAATGCATACTAATCTACAACAGCTCTGAATGCTCCGACTCTAGTGAAATGATTCGGCTGACGGGGTCAAATCCGGATTTGACCCTTTTGACCCTTGAGAGGGGAATCGGGTCGATAAAATTATGCGAGACTGAACCTCAAGAGGAACTCCCTTTGTACAGAGTCGGTACAACAACGGGAAGTTCTAGTCCAATGGATTTGAAACCGGAAGCTCTTTTATCACCGGCGATCATCCCAATCCCAACCGGGTAGTCACTTTATATTACAGACAACTTTCAAAACCATTTCAAAACGGATTATTTTATTTCATAGATTAGGATGTTCAGTGGTGGGCTCATCTGTAGGAATTTTAGTCGGGAATCTTGTCTGGGCTCTTCACAATACTTTGTTCCATGTTTGGTGAGCTTCTTTACTTTGGAATCCCGATTCGAAATTGGGATCAATTTTATCAAGGGTATTTATCAGTCTGCGATAATAAAAAAAAATATGAAATTCATGTTCATGTATTCATTGATGCATTCCCTAAGATTGGAAACTCAATAGCCTTGTTCACCAATGAAATGAGGTTGGTTGGATTTCTTTGGATGTTAATAGAACCCCAATCTATTTCCGTCCCTGTTTTAAAGTGAAGGAGTAAAATTGTAAATCCTTCGGGGCTCTCATACCCAATGGCACATAGGAAATGAGTCTACAGCCTGATTACGTGGTCATACCGGTCTTGGACTATTTCCATTCACCCTTCAATCTCAAATGCCCCAATCCCCACTGCAATCAAAATATTCTCAGACCCCGAAAATGCATACAGTTACCTCCTTTTTCGTCTCAAATATAATGCCCCCCCCCCCGGGATTGTTCGTCAGGTAACTTGGGAAAATTGGAGACTTTGGAGGCTTTAAATTTTAGAGATAGGAATTTCCCATTGATAATTAAGTGTTAATGATCCCTTAAAGGCTTTTGAAAAAAAGCGAAGAGATTCCCTAGAATATAATGAACCCGGTTTGGGCTGAGTAAAATAAGGGAACTTATTTGTAAGATTTGTAGGATGACTTGTTCAAAAACTATTTGTCTCAAATGTGTCACATGATTAATCCTTCTCCAGTTGACAATTCCCAACTGGCACAAGGAAATACGGGGATCGTCCTGGGTGACAACATTTGTGAACTACCCCCTCGACTAATACTGGGAATCATATAATTATCCGCCTTGTTCTGGAAATCAAGGGGATGAAGCTGATGATAATATTTTATGTGAATGATCCTTAATACCCGGTGTTATTGTTGAGCTGAATTTGGTTTGATTTTGATTTGTGAAGGAGCTTTTTTGGTGGTAGAGTGTAGAGTAGATAAATTGGCAGGATGCCGTGGGTGCCAAAAAAGGCTTTGGTCTTCCTTGTTGGATGAGAGAGAGAATGAGCCAGGCCTAGTTTTTCTTGTTCGGGGGGTTCGGGAGGAAATTTAGTACCAGAGAACCGAATTCGGATTGGTGAGCCATCCTCCCAACGTTTTATATATCCTCACTCAGACCTTTGTCTCCGCACAGAACAGCTTTCGACTGTAAGTTCTCCGCTTTTTTTTTCTTTCTTTTTTCATTTTCAAAATTGTATACCATTGTTTTATTTTGTTTTTTTTAAATGTCGGATTTTAATTGCTGAAATTGGGAAATTATAATTTCCGTTTAGAAATTTAAGATTTAAGCTCGGGCTAAAAAGTCAGAAATCTATTGAATGGATTTTTTTAAAGTGTCATGATTTTAAATTCCCGGTTTCAATTGAATTTTATTTTAAAAATTGATTGGAAATGATGGGAGCTTATAAAAAAATGTTCTAACTGAGTTGATTGTTTGAATTGTTCAGGAAAGCTCAAGGGCTGTTCATTCCACATATTGGCTCGTCCTTGTCACCCACCAGAAGACAAGCAGTGAGGTTAGGAGGGTCTAACCCAAAAAGTATTTCTCTATATCTGTTCTGAGGTCATCGTCCCAAGAGACAAGAGGTCAAGATGGTTATTGAACAAAAGTTCGCGGCGGGTCAAGAGCCCGACCCAACCGAGTTCCTCTTCATCTCAATGGAGATGAAACGGGCCGACCAGGCCAAGCCCTACGATGCCAAGACATCCTGTTGGGTCCCTCATGAAACCGAGGGCTTCGTCGTCGGCTGCATCACCGGAACAAAGGGTGACCTCGTGACCGTCAAATACGACGGAGCGGTATGAGCTCATTTTAAAACCCCCCTTATATAATGACCTACTAAATCTTTGATTACAACCCTCAGGAGAAATCATACAAGAAAGATCTGGTGGGTCAAGTGAACCCCAACAAGTACCAGAAATGCGAGGACATGTCCAACTTGACCTTCTTGAACGACGCCTCTGTCCTGGACAACTTGAGGCAGAGGTACTACGCCAGGCTCATTTACGTAAGTCACCCCCTCCGACATCTGCTCTTTACGGTGACGGGCGTATGTAGAATTGTCTTCCCGGATCTCGTCATCAATCTCACGTATTTTTAGCCCACATTCCATTTCCCAACTGCATTCCAAAAGACAATACGAGAGCCACCTCGGGCTCCTCCGTCTGGGCTCTAAACTATTTTTAATTCACAAGATGAGAATTGAGATGTTAGGAATTGGGCCGGGTGCCAAATCCGGAATCTCATTCCCATCTTTGGCACCTCCGATTTTTTTTCAATCCAACTTTTTCAGCCTTTAAAAAAATCTATAAATTCAAAAAGATGATTTTCATGAAAACTATAAAAAAAATTGAAAAACATGAATGATTTTTATTTAAATGCTTTAGACCTACTCTGGCCTTTTCTGTATTGCTGTAAATCCCTACGTCCGTTTCCCAATCTACACTCCCCGAGCCATGAAGATCTACCAGGGCAAGAGGCGTAACGAAGTCCCACCTCACATTTTCGCCATTGCTGAGGGTGCCTACCAAAACATGTTGCAAGGTGACACACACTAAAAATCAACGTCCCCTTACGGCGGCCTTAGACTTGTAAAATCTCACCCTTGACCCTCGAATTTCAGATCATGAAAATCAGTCCATCTTGATTACCGGAGAGTCTGGAGCCGGAAAAACTGAGAACACCAAGAAGGTCATTGCCTACTTTGCCAACATTGCCGCCTCCAGCAAAAGTATGGAACAGAAAGTGTCCCTTGAGGACCAGATTGTCCAGACCAATCCCGTCCTTGAGTCCTTTGGTAACGCCAAGACCACCCGTAATGACAACTCTTCCCGTTTCGTAAGTTTCAAAACAAAATCCACCGGGTAAAAAACAACTCTACCCGCTTTACACAAAATTCCTAAACTAAAGTCACACCTTATAATCCTCAGGGTAAATTCATCCGTATTCATTTCGGACCTACCGGAAAGTTGGCTGGTGCTGATATTGAGTCCTGTAAGTCAAAAATAAAGAAATTACCCTTGGAAGATTCTCCAGTAGCTTATCCAGAAGGTTATCATAACTTTGTATTTGTCCAGATCTGCTGGAGAAGGCTCGTGTGATCTCTCAAATGCCTGCCGAGCGTTGCTACCACATCTTCTACCAGCTCATGTCCCCCGCTGCTGCCAAGGCTGGTGTCAAACAAGTCTGCTTGCTCGGGGATGATGTGTACAAGTACCATTTCTGCTCCCAGGGTAAAACCACCGTCGCTTCCATCGATGACGCCGAGGAGTTCAACGCCACTCATGTACGCCACTTAAAGACCCCTTACAAGCCCCTTAAAAGGGATCTCCATTCAATCCTGAGCATTGTAATCAAACTGTTTCTTACTACAGGAAGCTTTCGACATCCTTCTCTTCAAACCTGACGAGCGAGAGAACATCTACAAAATCACGGCTGCCGTCATGCACATGGGAGAGATGAAGTTTGCCCAGAAGGGTCGAGAAGAACAGGCCATGGCTGATGAGCAAGAGGTGACCCCTTCGTATTTATCACAATGACTTGGCCCCTGTGACCTTAAGCTTGATTTATTATGTATGGGGACTTGTAGGAAGGTGAAGCGACGGGTAAGCTGTTGGGGGTGGACTACGACATCCTCTACAACAACATCTGCAAGCCAAGGATCAAGGTCGGAACTGAGTTTGTGACCAAGGGTCAGAACGTGCAGCAGTGCACCGGAACTTGCGGTGCCATGGCCAAGTCCATGTTTGACAGGTTGTTCAAGTTCCTTGTCATGAAGTGTAACGAGACTCTGGACACTAAGCAGAAGCGACAGTCCTTCTCTGCCGTCTTGGACATTGCCGGCTTTGAGATCTTCGACGAAAACGGTTTCGACCAGCTCTGCATCAACTTCACGAACGAGAAGCTTCAGCAGTTCTTCAATCATCACATGTTCGTCCTGGAACAGGAGGAATATAAGAAGGAAGGTCTTGACTGGATCTTTGAGGATTTCGGTATGGACTTGCAAGCCACCATCACCCTTTTCGAACAGGTAGGGATCATCTAGAGCCAAAAATTATTCTTAGACAGAATTTAATGTAATGAATACTTTGAATGCACTTACAGCCCATGGGGATCTTCTCGATCCTTGAGGAAGAGTCTATGTTCCCCAAAGCTACGGATCAAACCTTCCAGGATAAACTAAAGTCTAACCACTTGGGCAAGACGAGCTGCTTCCTCAAGCCTAAGCCAGCCAAGCCCGGTTTCAGGGAGGGTCACTTTGCCATCTCCCATTATGCCGGTACGGTCTCCTACAACATCACCGGATGGCTGGAGAAGAACAAGGACCCCTTGAACGACTCCGTTGTCGACCAGTACAAGAAGGGAACTAATGAACTTCTCAAGATCCTGTATGCTGACCATGCTGGTCAATCTGGTGACGCTGACGGTGGCAAAGGTACACACACAACAACGTTACTGACTAAATCCTTTTAATAGTCTTATTACAGAGCATTCCTAATATTTAAAAAAAAAATCATGAACCCTCATGGACGTTATGTATTCAAAATGTTTAATATGAAAAAAAACTAACTTAACTCAAACTGATGATGGAACATAGGTGGTGGTGGTGGCAAGAAGAAGGGTGGTTTCAAAACTGTCTCTTCGGGATACAGGGTTAATAATCATTTCATTAAAGGGTGTCCCTGTTCTATACCCCTTGAACCGCCTTTTTATACCCGTTTTATCTTCTACCTTCTACCCTTACCAACCTTTACCCAAAGTTATCAAAATATACAGGAATGTAATTGATACCTAGGGGTTTTTTTTAAATCCCACTTCTAAATACTCAGAAGAGTTACTTTCGTAGAATAAACCCTTTAGCCCTTGAAATCTCCGTCCCTTTGTGACTAAAACCTGTTGGAAATGGTAGACCCTTAAGTACCCTTACTGCGAACTGAAACAATCTTACATGTGACGAATGAAGGTCATTGGAATCCAAGTCGTTGCCCTGCAATAAAAAATGCAGTGGGAAATATAGGGAGAACGTGTGACCCTTTTAGCCCACCCTGTATATAATGTAGTAGTACTCTGTAGCCCTCAGCCAAGGCCCTTAAAAGTGCCCGTTGTTTTTTGTTGACTGAGTAGCCCTTAATCTTACCTTGTGAAACCAATGAATCTATCCTACGGAATGGTGTTACCCCTCAAGGAACTCGAGGTCAAAGGGCTTACTAAAATTTACTTCCTTGTGTCATTTGCAGGAGCAATTGGGAAGCTTGATGTCCACTTTGAAGGCTACTCATCCTCATTTCATCCGTTGCATTGTGCCCAACGAGATCAAAAAGCCAGGTGAGAGAATTACACTAAACTTTGACCTCCGATTACCTCTAAAGGACCTTCTAACTGACTCTGACTTGATTCACAGGTTTGGTTGAAGCTGCCCTTGTAATGCATCAGCTCACTTGTAATGGTGTACTTGAAGGTATTCGTATTTGTCGAAAGGGCTTCCCCAACAGGATGGTCTACGATGACTTTAAGCATCGGTACTCCACATTTCTTGCAAATCCAAAATTCATATTAATGCAGAGTTAATTTCTGATTCTAAAATGATTAACCTTTGACCTGTTACAGTTACGCTATCCTCGCCTCACAGCAGATGGCTGACGAGAAGGAGGACAAGAAGATCGCCATCGCCTGTTTCGAACACGTCGGGCTGAACGCTGACAAATACCGAGTGGGTCACACTAAGGTCTTCTTCCGTGCCGGAGTACTCGGAGAGCTTGAGGAAATCCGTGACGACAAGTTGGCCAAGATCATCACTTGGTTGCAGTCCACTGTCCGAAAGTACAACACCATCAAGGACTACAAGCGTCTCCATGACCAACGCAAGGCCCTCGAGATCGTCCAAAGGTCCCTTAAGAGTTACATCAAGCTGAGGTGCTGGCCTTGGTGGGCCCTGTGGAAGATCATCAAGCCTACACTCCAGACCTGCAAGATCGAAGAGAACATGAAGGTACGCTCTTATAACTTAACTTCGTAAATGGTATCTTACTCGTTATTTATGCTTTAGAAAGCCGAGGTGCGAATCGCCAAGGTTGAGGCCATCATTGCCGAAGAGGAGAAGGCCCGAGCTGAAGCTGAGAAGAAGGCCAAGCACACGATCCACGAGAAGGACAAGCTTCTTAAAGAACTGGAGGAAGAGAAGTCCGCCGCTGGAAACTTCCAGGAACGTTTCCAGAAGATCAATGCCCAGAAACAAGAACTCGAAAGCCAACTCACGGTACGTTTTTCTCCAGTCCAGATCATACAGGGCATCAAATAATCATAATTTAATTCCCAACTGGTTTTTCTTGGTGATGCAGGACGTGAGCAACCGATTGAGCAACGAAGAAGAAGCCAGGAGCCAACTCCAACAGCAACAGCGCAAAATCCAAGCTGAAATGGCCGCTGCCAAGAAGAACCTGGAAGAAGCCGCAGCGAACCTCAACAAACTGGACGCAGACAGGGCAGCCAAGGAAGCTCAGGTCAAGAACTTGAACGAAGAACTCGCCCACCAGGAAGAGCTCATCGCCAAGCTCCAGAAGGAGAAGAAGGGAGCCCAGGAAGGATCACAGAAGACTTCCGAAGATGTCCAGAGTCTGGAGGACAGGGTCAATGGCTTGAACAAGATCAAGGCCAAGTTGGAGAGGTCATTGGACGAACTTGAGGACTCCTTGGAAAGGGAGAAGAAACTCAGGGGAGACATTGAAAAGACCAAGAGGAAGGTTGAGGGTGACCTCAAATTGGCCCAGGAAGCTGTGGCTGACCTCGAGAGGAACAAGAAGGACGTTGAGCAGACCATCCAGCGAAAGGACAAGGAAATCGCCTCCCTTACTGCCAAACTCGAAGAGGAGCTCAGTCTCATCGGAAAGCTCCAGAGGCAGATTAAGGAACTCCAGGTAAGCCAATGTCCATGACGATGTCTTGAGCATGAGCTTGGAAATTAAAATAAACATGGATTATAATTTCTCCAGGCCCGTATTGAAGAACTGGACGAAGAGCTTGAAGCAGAACGACAAGCCCGAGCCAAGGCTGAGAAACAGCGATCTGACCTTGCCCGAGAATTGGAAGAATTGGGCTCCCGATTGGAGGAAGCCGGCAGTGCCACTTCCGGTCAAATCGAATTGAACAAAAAGCGAGAGGCTGAGTTGACCAAACTTCGACGAGAACTTGAGGAGACGAACGTCCAACATGAAGCCGGTATGGCTGGTCTTCGCAAGAAGCACAACGATGCCGTGGCTGAGATGGCCGAACAAATCGACAACTTGAACAAGATGAAGGCCAAGGCTGAAAAGGACAGGTCACTACTCACAATTCCAAACTCAATCTCATAATGCTGGGTTATTCTTAAAATGTATTTGTATATATGTATTCTTATATGTATTCTTAAAACTTGCAGGTCAACGATTGCCACTGAATTGAACGACTCCCGAGCAGCAATGGACCACTTGGTGAATGACAAGGCCGGACAGGAGAAGCTCGGAAAGCACTTGCAACATCAAATGCAAGAGATCCAAGGTCGCTACGAGGAAGTTGCCCGAAATGTCAACGAAGTGGACCAGACCAAGAAACGATTGGCGTTGGAGAACACGGACATGACTCGTCAAATCGAGGAGGCAGAATCTCAAGTCTCCCAGTTGGGTAAACTTAAGGTCTCTCTGGCCACACAGCTCGAGGACACCAAGAGATTAGCTGATGAGGAAGCCAGGGAACGAGCTACCCTCTTGGGTAAATTCCGAAACGTTGAACACGACTTGGACCTTCTTCGAGACCAACTGGACGAGGAAGCGGAGGCGAAGAGCGAAATCCAGAAGCAGTTGTCCCGTGCTAATGCCGAGGCTCAGTTGTGGAGGACGAAATACGAGTCTGAAGGTGTTGCTCGAACTGAAGAACTTGAGGAGGCCAAGTGAGACGTCTACTTCTAAAAAATACATTCATTAGCAGTTTTAAATATTAACATTAAATTGATACCTTTAATTACAGACGCAAGTTGCAAGCCCGACTGGGAGAGGCTGAAGAGACCACTGAATCCTTGAACCAGAAGGGAATCAACTTGGAGAAGACCAAGCAGCGACTGACTTCCCAATTGGAAGACATGACCGCTGAGGTCGACCGATCCCGATCCCTGGTCATTCAACTGGAGAAGAAGCAGAAATACTTTGACAAAATCATTGACGAATGGAAATCCAAAGTTAATGACTTGCAGTCTGAAGTGGACGCTTCCCAGAAAGAGGCCCGAAGCTACGCCACTGAAGTGTTCCGAATCCGTGCTGCCTACGAACAAGAGCAGGAGCAGTTGGACTCGACCAAGAGGGAGAACAAGAACTTGGCTGATGAGACCAAGGACCTCTTTGACCAAATCGGCGAGGGTGGCCGAAATGTCCATGAGATTGAAAAGTCCAGGAATCGACTCCAGATCGAGAAGGAAGAACTTCAAGCCGCACTTGAGGAAGCTGAGGCTGCGTTCGAACAGGTAAAGTTTAGCAATTAATTAAAGCCCTTAAGGACCTTTATGAACTTATTTTGGAATTCTTACATTTTAGGAAGAGAACAAAGTTCTGCGAGTACAACTTGAACTTTCTCAAGTCCGCCAAGAAATTGACCGAAGAATCCAAGAGAAGGAAGAAGAGTTTGAAAACACACGAAAGAACCAGCAGAGAGCCTTGGACTCTATGCAGGCCTCCTTCGAAGCCGAAAGCAAAGGAAAAGCCGAGGCCCTTAGACTCAAGAAGAAGTTGGAATCCGACATCAACGAGTTGGAAATCGCCCTCGACCACGCCAACAAATCAAACGCCGAAGCCCAGAAGACCATCAAGCGATACTTGCAACAGCTCAAGGAGACCCAGGCCGTTTTGGAAGAAGAAGCCCGCGCCAGGGATGAGGCCAGAGAACAGTACGGAATCGCCGAGCGACGAGCCAACGCTTTGGCCAACGAACTCGACGAGTCTCGAACTCTTTTGGAACAAGCCGACCGCGCTCGACGTGCCGCAGAACAAGAGCTCTTCGATGCTCGAGATCAAATCAATGAGCTTGGAAACCAGACTGCCATCCTTGGAGGAGCCAAGAGGAAGCTGGACAGCGAACTCCAGACTCTCCACGTAAGCTACGAGCTCCTTAATAAATATTACCAAAAGTCAAATAATTATAATTAATAATCGTCTTAATTTGGTCCAGGCTGACTTGGAGGCGATCCTGAATGAAGCCAAGAATTCCGAAGAGAAGGCAAAGAAGGCGATGGTAGACGCTGCCCGACTTGCCGATGAACTCCGAGTAGAACAAGAGCACGCACAGAGCCAAGAGCGAGCCAGGAAGGGACTTGAGGTCACAATCAAGGACCTCCAGGTCCGACTTGACGAGGCTGAGAACAACTTGTTGAAGGGTGGCAAGAAGCAGATCGCCAAGATGGAAGACCGCGTCCGAGCACTTGAACAGGAATTCGACAATGAACAGCGCCGACACGCCGATGCACAGAAGAACATGCGCCGCGCTGAACGACGCGTCAAGGAATTGTCCTTCCAGGGAGAGGAAGACCGAAAGAACCACGACAAGATGCAAGACCTTGTTGAGAAACTCCAGCAGAAGATCAAGACATACAAGAGGCAGATTGAGGAAGCCGTAAGTCAAAATAAATACCTGCTAATCCCTTTATACAATCTTATGACCCCCACTGACCTTAAACGTTACAGGAAGAAATCGCTGCCCTGAACTTGGCCAAATTCCGCAAAGCTCAGCAAGAATACGAAGAAGTTGAAGAACGTAATGACATTGGTGAACAAGCTCTGAGTAAAATCCGAGGCAAGGCTGGTGGTCCACGAGCGTCCATGGCCCGCGCAATGAGCCCTCTTGTAAGACTGGACATTATTTTTAGCTCCTTATTCTAAAATAAAAATGAATGCATATTTAAAATGACATTGGCACTCTAGGGCCGGGCCTTCCAGTAAATCCAAAACCTTAGCAGATAGTACCGTTGATGATGATGAATGATGAGAGCCCTTGCATACCAACTGACGATGATGAGTCATGATGATCTACCAAGTCCTACTATATACAAACTAGAATACGATGACACCGCACCAACATCTGTAAGGGAGTTATTCTCAAGAGATCTGCTTCACACCTGAAATAAAAACCTTTTACTTAATTAATTACCATTTTCATGGATTTCAGTAATGCTTAATGTATAATTACATACACGGATGTATAAAGTCTATATAGAGAAATAAAGAGGCAAATGTTGATAAAAAATAATACCAAACAACTTGACACATTTTATTTATCCTCTCTAAAGGACACAAAGGTCATACATGGAAATTAAATTCATCATAATCATCATGGAATTACAAGAATAGGGAATGACCCATCCTTACAAAAAATATACCCAATCTATTAGTTTTTAGGTATTAGGAACTTATTAGAGTATCTTCTGAGCTTTTTCATAAGCCATTTAATGGCAGTGGCACTTTGTCTGAATTCATTTAAATTATTTCATCCTAGTCATCAATAATATGCAATTTGCAAACATTTTAATGAGCACAAATAGCTCAAAAGTCAAGGTATCATCTTATCAAAAAATACATACCAATACTTAAATTATATTTTCGTCCCTTCCTAAAATCCCCTCTGCCCCCTAAAATACTCCACACTTTTTATTTCAGTGTGATTAACATATCACACACTAAAATAAATACAATCTTCTAACGTTGTATCTTCAAGTATTTATAATTATAATTTTAATTATTTGAAACTTACCAAAGGTCATAAGACTCATAAGAAGAGTTGATCACTGAAAATATATTCTTAAAAATCTTGATGAGATTCTTGTGATGAGGTAATTGTTATAAATACCAAACACACAGCAGCTTCTTACAAAAACCCTTCACTCTCTGACTTGTAAAAGCAAGGAATAATAAATAGATTAGAATACGATGAGGTAACTCCACACATCACACATAAAATATCAAGTCAATTTAATATAAGCATTTAAATTACAGTTCATAGAGCTCAAGAAGGTCAAGGTCAACATTGGTCTTTCATTGAAAAAAAATTAATTTCACCTCTGAATTGGGCCGAGGAGATCTACCTCCTTATCCTAGGCTCATGAATATCTCGATGAGTTTCAATGACATGTCGATGAAGTTCCATAGGACGACTGAAGGAGCAGTCACACTTATCACAGTTATGGGGCCCTTGACTCACATGAAGAATCAAATGGCCAGCATGTAGAATAAGGCTCGAGAATTTCTTGTTGCAAATCTCGCAGTTGTACTTGTTGATTATCTTGGTCACCGGAGTCTCGGCATTCTCAATCGATTCTTCCGAACTTGAGAGATCACTCTCAGAATTTCCATCCTCGTCGGACGTAGTCGGATCCATTCTCTTCCCTTCCAACGTGTCCAACAATTCACTCACCGAATCTTCGTCGTCACAATCGTCAGAACTGCATTCCTCCTCATCGTCTTTGTATCGTTTTGGTAGCTCTCGTCTCCTAACTGGTAAAATTCTCCTACTGCTGATTTCTGAGGTCATCTCCCTATCGCTGCTTAAAGGTAAGAGTGTTTCGTCCAAGATATCCAAAGACGTCTTTAAACTGGCAGATTGAAAATTCAAAGCCGCCAACATGTCGGTATCGGTATCAGCTGCATCTTGTTTTTCCACATTTGCCCTTTCCGTTTCTTGAAGTTGGACGAGTTGGACATCACAGATGGATTGATGGACTGCTAGAGCCGTTTTCCCTGTCTTGCCCGTGAAGAAAATACCGCATAAATTACATAGCCATTCGCAAACGTGATCAGACCAAGTCTCCCGACTAACTATAGATCCACACAAGTCACATAGCCCGTTCTCAGATTCAATTTCAACCTCAGCACTTTGACTCTCTTCGTTCTCGACATCGATCATTTGAATTTCGTCATTACTCTGTGGGTAGTTGACATATTTTTGAGCTTCAAGTTTGGAATCTTCCTTTAAGGATACTGACTTGGCATTCGTCAAGTCCCTACTTACTTCTGTCGAGATTGACTCTTCTCGAGATTCGGGTGCAGAAAGACCTGAGAACAAGGAATGACGCGAGGTTAAATATTATGCATAATGTATTGATATTTTAAATATTTGAATGCATCATTGGACTTACTTCTTTGGTTAAACATGAATAAGACCGGAGGTGGAGGGGTTGGTGAGGTTGCCAATGGATCTTGGCAATAGTTGGCCAATGGATCTCCAACTGCGGAATTGGAGTTATCATCGTCTGCATAATTAAAAGCATATTTTTAGTTGAGTTAGACAATTATTAATTAAATTAATTAAATCAATCCATGATTTTCAAACCTACCTTCAATGTAAAACGCGTCGGGTTGTGTGACCTCCACATTCTCAGACACCAAATTTCTCGTTTCAATAGGAAGAGGCTGGGAAAAGCGGTCGATGCCAATGCTGACAATTACGGGGCCACTTCGGATCGGAGCTTTGCTGACAGCTACGGGGCCACGTCGGATCGGAGCTCTGCTGATAACAGACAGGATTTGAATGTCATCGTCCTCATCCTTATCAACCGATTTCTTTGAGCTCGTTTTCAAATTTCTGCTGCTCCTCCTTTGGTGATTCAAGGGAGCTGAAGAGGCTGAAGTGCTCAAATTCTTACCCATCCCGATCCCAACCTTCTTCACCAGGGTCCTATTAACAGTATTAACACTAGAAGCTTTGACTTGCTGACCCTTAGACTGAGGGTGGGGAGCTGAGGATTTTTGGGATGACTTTTCAAGATTCTTCATCTTGGTGTATTGAGCGTATTTTTGGTTGCTAATTTTGGGGACGTTAGTAGTTCGAGTCGTTCGAGGGACTTGAGTACCACTGCCTTTCAAAATTACGATTCCCTTGATTTGAGCCTTAGACATTTTGTTCTGCACCGACTGGCTTTTAACCTTGCTCTTCTGGTTCTTTACATGGTCAACATGAAGAGTTGACCCTGCAGCTGTAACAACCGGGTTTTCAATCCTTGAAGATGATGAATTCGTAACGAAATTCGTAGTGATAATATTTGTTAAGGGAGCGAGTTGAGGAGTGATTGCTGAGGCTAATGAGCTTGAGCTTGGAGACTGCGAAGGGCCGCGATGACTTGGTGTCTCTGTCTCAGGTACGACGTAGTCTATCATTTCATTTGATTTATCAATGCATGGAGAGACTTGGGTTTCCGGGAGGATCTCAATTTCCATATCACCCTGTGCTTTAGAATTAGAAATTGTCTGAGGACGGGAATCGAGTTTCACGCAAGATGAACTACAAGTCGGAAGTGGTAAGGTGAGTTGTGCAGGAGTGGGTTCAACTTGATTGACGTGTTTGATTGGGATCGGTATGGCTTGTGAAGATCCTGCTCCTAGACCAACTCGACGAGCAAAGGTAGAATTAAAGTTCTTGAAGATGTCAATGGATACTGAGGGCCCAGTGTCGGATAACTTTTTCCCAGCTTTGGTCAACACGGGTGAATTCTCGTCACATTTATTGGCAATCAAATCAGGTACATTACATAAACTTAAAGGCTCATTTTCCTTTCTTACATTCTTAAGGGTTGGACCAGTTCCTGGAGTTATCGTCACCACTCTTACGGATTCAGAGTCGACGAGTTGAGCAGCTGCTTCGTCAGGCCCCCCTCCAATGTTCGTGAGGACAGGTAGATTGGATTGATTGGAGGACTTGTCATCCTTCCGTGACCCTGAAGTACCTAAACTTTGCCGATTTTTAATCAAAGCTAGACGATTCCGGTGGGTAATTCGGTTCTTGTCGATACTTTTGGAAACCCTGGAGATGTAGTCCAGGCTGTACCTTGTCGATTTTGTCGACACGGACTCCCGTTTATTCTTGTGCAGTCTATTGGTGTCCATTTGCAGAGCTATTTTTTGCGGTATGGCTGTCGTGAGTGTGGTCACTACGGAAGATGAGGAGGGAAGTGTTGACCTAGCCAAACTCCCTTTGAAAATCGTCCTCAAGTCTTCTCTCAGAGAAGACAATTGACCCGAAAATTGATCCTGGATTTGTAGATCCTCTAGCTCTTGTAATTTGTTTTCCTTGTTATGAGAGGTCAATGAGGTCATGGTCATATTTTGTGGAAAATACTTCTGAAATTTAAATGGTAATAAAAATATTATAAACCGAAATCCAACTGATTCAGCTGATTGATTAGACAATAAAATTGACTACCTGTTCCATTGATTGAGGGATGAGGATTGAAGTTTAAATATTTTAATTTAGCTGAGGAATCCAACAATGAAACTAACCTCATAATTTAATTATAATTTCAAAATAATAACAACACTAAAAATGGGCTGGCTTCCCAATTTAGATTTAGAGCACGTGGAACTGGTGGAAGAAATCATTTAATTGTATAATAAAATACATCCCTCACAAATTAAATTTTCATTCACTTGACTTTTGAGTTTGACAACTTAATTAACTTATAATTCAATTAATTAAAGACTCATAAATACCTAGATTTCGGAGTTTGGAGAGAGAGTGCAGTAGCTAATTAATAACCGGGGTCGAAAGTAGGAAACACACAGGGACTGCCGCCATTTAAACCCCGCCTTAAATTATTTTTACTCTATGACAAGGGAACAAAGATATTTTATATTCTCCCAATTTCAGTACCCCCAACTAAAGGTCGGAGGTCATGAGGTCACAAACCTCAGCACAGGATATGGTCCATACAAAATTAGGTAGTGAAAATTCCCTCTTGAAGAATCCGTCTGTTATAAATTAATTAATTGCCCTAGGGGGCGGTCACCAGGTATAAAAGGTCACAGGTCATGAGGTCAAAAGACTAAACTTAGGATATATAGCATACAAAATAAGATAATGAAAATTCACGCTTGAATAATACGTGTCTGTTTGATTTGAATTAATTGCCCTAAGACGGGGTCACCGGATAGATAATTAAAGTGGGTGTGGTGGATGATGAGAATAGAGGTCAAGGTGAGGTGGTGTCTTCGGGATTGGACTCATCTGCATCGGTTTGATAATATATCTTAAGGGTTGGGGAATGATTTGGTGCCCTTGTCGAACATTGTGCACGCGGCCGGAAACTTGACCCTACATTCCTTCATGTGCTTATTAAGCGTTCGGGATACGTAGGGGACGTCACAGAAACAGCAGCGGTAGACGTACTCACAGAGTTGGCCGATATTGGACTCATCTCCCTCCGTTTGATGATATTTTAAGGGCGGGAATGATTGAGAGCCAAGGTCGCACATTGCGGTTGCGGCTGCTAAGATATTTTGATTAATCCCACATTCCTTGAGGTGCTTACGAAGCGTTCGGAGGAGTACGTAGGGCGTATCACAGAAACGGCAGCGGTAGACGTCATCCCCGGGTTCCCCGTGGACTTTCATATGCTCTCTCAACCCCCTTTCCTGTACAAAATAAGAATAACAGTATTCAATTAAATACGTTCGAGATTAACTGAAGATGTAAGTGTGTCGGAGGACTTGAAATCTCTAAATAAAAACTTAAACCCGAAAAAATCCGTAAAAATTAGCCGCTCGTAAAGAATATTGAAATGCTTGTATATTTTTTTTAAATAGTTAGGGATTTTAATTTTTATAATTTTTTGAAAATTAGTGATTTTTGGAAATCTCGTCTCTACTAGCAACTTATATTCAAAAAAAATTTTGAAACGGATCTACCCACCTGACCAAAAGCGAAGCCGCATATTTTACATTTGTAACGTTTCTCCCGACCACGGCGAGCATGAATTTTTTGGTGGGCTAAGAGATCGTTATAGCTTTTGAACATCTTTGTACAAGAGTCACAGGCCCAAGGGGTCATTGGCCCTTGGCAAGGGCTAGTCCTTCCAGATCCTTCTTCCACACCCTTCTCTGCATTCGCTGAACTTGCGGTTCTTGATCCCGATCCTCCGCAACTTCCAGCATTACCGTTGAGTCCTCCAGGTTTGAGCAAGTTTTGATAATCGGTCCAGGGCCCGGCTATCTTTCCCTCTTCCGGTGAGTCCAATTTCAATCTCTTGTACATGTTGGATTGACATGGACCAGTTGAAGAGCTCCATTGAAGCTGAAGGAGGTCAAAGGGTGAGGCAAGTCCTACGGGAGGAGAGTTGAGACTGACAATTGGATTTGTGGAAGCAGGCGTGATCATAAATTTGTTCAGGGCTTGACTGTAAGCTTCGATGTGCTGGGCAACCCTGTTCAGCCCCAATTCACTGATCAATTCTTCAACTTCGGAGTTTGCGCTTGGTGTCCGTTTTGCAGGCAAGGAATCCCCACCGATCGAATCCTCTTTGTCTTTCGAACGACAAGTGAGACCCACTGGATCATGCATGTCAACCTCCAGGCTTCGCTTTACTTTTGGCTTGGAGGAATCAGAAGCATGATTGTCTGACACGTGGCAAAATTTATCGTCATCATTAGCCCTGTCCTTAACCCCGTAGTCTGCAGACTCCATTTTGTCATTGTCCTTATTAATCGACTCGTTACTACTACAAAGATTTGAAGAGGCTTCTTTTAAACTCTCCATCTCCATGAGATCTTCAAAACTTGGACTGAATTCCTTAGCAGCATATTCATCCTCATTAACTAGTTTCTTGCTTGGGGGTTTATTGTTAGTAGATTCACTTGTCAAGTGCAATGATTCTTTAGGTTCTTTGGTAAGGTCAATCAGGTCACACTTAGTCGACGAGTCGTTACTTTTGCTTGGCTTGAGATTAGCAGAATCCTTTTTTTGCTCAGTGACGAATTTATTGAACTCAAATCCTAGATCTTGATGACTGGATGAGCTACTTGCGCTAGAAATGGGAGCTGAGGAGATTCCAACACCGGAACTCGATTCATCACCAACTCGTCTCAGTACTTGTGTATATAAATCGACTGGGTTCATATGCAAATTAGCAGCAGGGATAGCTATGACACCCGCACACGTTTTTGCAGCCACAATAGCCGCAGCAGCGGTGGCTATTTCAAATGCAATCCTAGGGTCAAAATTTATGTTCGGCATTCCAAGATCAGGAGCCTTTGAACCAATCCCCGAAGTTTGAGGTGTCGGAGTACTTGTAAAGTCATTCTCCAAAGGGGCCTTTACATAGTCTGCACTCGCATGGCCTATCGGTTCATCCATATCGTGGTCGTCAGAGCTAACATGTTCAGTCTCATTACGTCTGATTTGGGAAAAGGATGAGGAGATTTGAATACAGTGCGAGCATTTATTAAGCAGCTCAGCAGCATAAATTTGTCTGTGGGCTGGAAGTGCATGAGTGCTTTCAAATTTGAACCACCTTCCACAAAAGTCGCAACATTTTCTTTTGCCTGTGGGGAATTATATTTGAACATGTTCATTTTAAAACCGAACAAATTATACCAAACATGAAGAACAATAGCAAGTATGAGAGAATGCCACATACCATGACCAAGTGACAAAGGTGAGGTCATTGTTGGCTTCCTTAAAAATGCAGGTGACTCAGGTGAAGGGTTGACCACCCGGGCCCTGTAAGGATTATCTGCAAGTTGACTCAGTATTTGTGAATATAAATCCAATGGTTGGATGAATCTAGAGCTGGAGCCTGGATGCCCGTCCCAATTAGCGGCAGCAACTGCAGTCGCAGCGGTTTGGGCAGCCACCGAAGCCACAGCAACTGTCACTGAATCCAAAATGGCAGTCATAGTGTCAGAATTTAAGGTTGGCATTTCAAGAGCTCCATCAGGGGACAGTACAGGATGACGATGGTCTAAATTTTCAGCAACTTCTGGGACAAGGGCAGCATTTTTAGAGCAGGGATCCTTCTGATGTTGATTAGCAGCAGAGCTACTAGCTGCTGAAGATTTAAGGTGATTCAGATCATGCTCTGAGTGGTCAGTGTGGTCACCATGATGGTCTGGTACAATAGTGGCAGAAACAGTCGGGGATGGACAAACCGGAGGCGAGAAATGAACAACATTAGAATTTAAGGAATGATCTAGGACCACCATGTTGTCCACGTTGTTGACTCCAGTACTATTCTTATTACAGGCATTCCCGTTCACTAACTGTTCCACGGCTGTGAAGTTCTGAGGAGGTAGTTGGACACAGAATGGCTGAGGCAGTGAGATTGGAATCATTGGAATCATCAACAGTCTAAAGGAATTGTCAAGAGGTGGAAATGCCGGTGAGGGTGCGGTGGAAGGGCTGTCTGAGGAGATCAATCCATTAGTAGCCCCTAGTGATGCGGTGACTGCGGGCGCGAGACGTGGCAGAGCTCCACCACTGCTCTGCTCCTCTGGATATGTGCAGAAACTAATGCCGTGACGTTGAAGATGCTGTATAAGGGCCCAGGCTGAGGAACATGACTCATGACAAAAGCTACAGATGATCCGATTCGGTTCTAAACTTTCTAAACGTTCCACAGTTCAAAAAAAATCAAGGCATGAAGGCATATTAAAAATGGTTGAAATTCAAAGCTTATATTTGAAGTGATGATAAGGGCCCCCTTGGACCATGAATGTGAATACTGTGATATGTAAAGGAAAGGGTAGGAACCTTTTATTTGTAATCCCTTGCGTGGCTTCATTTGAATTTGGAAGAGGTCAGCTTATGAATTTCTCCGCATAGATTTTGAGCTTGTGTGTTGTGGTGATTCTTAAAAAGAGGTAATTAATCCAATTAGTTCGTTGCTGGAAATCCTGGAATCCGAACACGTGGACGCACTGGAAATTCCAGTCTGAAATACAACTGAACTGGAAGGAGGAATAGAAAATTGTAGTGAAGTAATTAGCTATTGACTTTACCAGTTTACCCTAAGACCTAAATTTCGAATTAATTTCCCCTAAGCCTTAAGTTAAATAGCTAGTTTAATTAATTAGTAGTTAATTAATTACCTCTGCACTCTGAACTGAATGAAATATTATCCCTTTCATCGACGTCAGCACGTGGTGATTTCATAAAGCGCGGGTTAAATTCACCGCGTCCGTCTCTCCCCAAACTGGCTAAACTGGATGTGGAAATCTCCCTGCCTCAATTAGTTAATTACAATTAATTACAATCAAATGAAGAGGAATAATTATTCAAATCAAAATAGTCGAAGGTCAAAGGTCAGAGGTATGCATAAATTTATTTTCATCTCATTTCACAGCAAACATCACCTGAGAACTAAATTGATAAAATTTAAAAAGGAATGTCTAAAACTTTTGTGTGGATCCAGGTGGAGGGAATTGAAATCCCTGTTGCTGGGGATAAGGGGGAGGGGGCCCTTGGTTATAGAATCCAGGCGGACCTTGTTGCGGAGGATATTGTCCATATCCTGGAGGTGGGTAACCTTGTTGGGCCAAGAAAGGATCCGGCTGTGGATAAGTCCCTGCTGGATAAGGCTGCATTGGAGGCCCTTGACCTGGGTATTCTGGATAATAGCCCATTCCACCTCCAGGTTGCTGCATTATAACTTGAGGCTGGTGATGTACAACCTTAGATCCCCCATTACTATTTTTATCTGCAATCAATTGAAAATGTAATTGTCAATTTATGTTCTCCAGTTAATCCAGTAATTTACGAGTCTGGAGAACGCCGAGTTGTCCAGGCACCAGGAAATGGGATGAATACCTTTGCAGCACAGGCAGCAAGCGTAGCAACACGCTGCACACATTGCACATTGTAGCAAATCATCCAATTCGTCACACATGATTTAAAGTCTCCTGTCCCTTCAAGTCCCTTGAGTAAGGAAGATAGTAAGTCAACTATTTTGGACTATTTCAATCACAAATTGGTCTAATTTAAACGTTTAATTTAATGCAAGTTTTTAAGATTTTAGTCGGCTGGTATTTAATTGATATCGGTGTGGAGTTAGAAAAGTCTATGTACTTGCTGGAGTAAGGGAAACTTGGGAGCGGAGTTGAAGGGTAGGAAAACGGGTAGAATAATTGATCCCTTTTCTGTTATCCTGTCTACAAAGTGTCGGTGGTCTTGTCCTCCAATGTACTTGAATGCCTGCGAAATTATTTATTTGTTAAGGAGTTCCGTATGGATGGGCCGTTCATACCAAACCCGTCCATCTTTGTTAACTTATCTCAGAGCCTCCAACCTTAATCCATAAAATGTTACTTAAATCTGAGAACATTTTCCCAGGGGGCTGCTAAGTGTAGTTATGATTTTTTTTAGACCTTTGACCTTATCAAGGAGCTTATCGTGCTGGGTGAAAAGGTACTAGCTTTAAGCTCGCTTAAGACTCTGAAAAAGGTGGGACTTATTGGAGTCCACTTATAGCAGAATTTATGGTCCAGCCTTGGCTCATTTCGACTAGTCAGAGTGTTGGAAATAAATTTCCCCAAACGTTGATTCCATGTAGTTGCTGTACTACAGTTGCATATTTAATCGATATTTAATGACGTGGGATCGTCTACTAAACATGCAACACTCGAATAAGCTTTAAAAAATATTCCACGCCATCCCACTTGTCATGTTTACTCGAGGAAAGACGGATAATAACAAACACAAGCTGTACTAGATGATTTCTCACTAAAACGGACTGCCTTATGTAAATCATGATAGTATGTCTAATTAGTAAACACATGACACATAGTTTAAGAAGTGTTAGAAGATTGAATTATTTTATGCTCCTTTCGTAACACTCTTGTATAACAATTCTTAGATGCTACGGTTTGAATTGGTAGCTTCCCACCACTTGTGAAGAATTTGGCTATTAAATTTTTGGTCGTATGAAGTATGAGAAGTATCGATTTTGAGAAGTTCTCCAGGATAACATGTTCATAAGAAATTATCTGTCAATTTCAGCTTATTCAGCTGGATAGGAATAAGAAAGTGGAATGGTTAAGGTCACGGTGACAAAGAAGCAGCGGGAGCGAATGGAGTGGAGTCGTCGAAAGGCTTTAGAAATACGAGCCGCTGCTGCAGGTGTTTCAAAAGTTTTTGGCTGCTCTATAAAAGCTTGGGAGCAGGTTGGGATATTTTTTATTAACATTGATTATATTTTGTTTTCAGTCAAAATTTTAAAAACTATATTTTCTTCTAGGTATCTGTACCACCTACAGCTGTTTCTAATTCCTCTAACTACAACATCTCACAAGAAACTGGGCATCAAAGGACTTACATTGACAATCGGACTGTTGTCTATGGGGACTGTGTACAGACCTCTGAAGATCGTTTCAAAGTGGAAGCTAAATATAATATCCAACTCGTCGATATTTTCAAAAGAATTCCAGATTCTTTTGGTAAGTTATATCGTAGAATTAGATACTATCTACCTATATCCAATTCTATAAGGAAAACTATATAGAAGCTAAGTACCTACAAGTTTTCCCTTGGAAATTCCTGTTTTTTTCAGACCCATCAACTAAGAGCTGGAATTTTCCAGAATCTGAGTATGGAAATCTTAGAGCTGCCGCGGATTCTCTTCTGCCCATGGTTATACTCCGACCTTGACCTTCCTAGGTCATGCAGTAGTGTAATTAACTTTAAGTAACATAAGTGTAGTTTTAAACAGCATAATCTAGCGAGTCATTGTGACATAACGAAATGTGATATTAAGTTTTCTCTTTTGAATCGAGACATCAATTGATCAATTTGACTCTGACATTCGTAGATTTAATAAAACTCAAGTTTTATTTATTATATTATTAAATATTTTTATACTTCAAAAAAATAGTAGTCAGGTCTATTGTCGATTGGTTCACGTCCATAACCATATAGGTAGTTATTAAATACATTTCAATATAGCTTATGAGATTCAGCAGCATGGCCTATGAGATCTGGCAAATTGAGTGGCAAAGTCATGGAAAATTTGGCAAAATCAAGAGCAGAAAAATTGATCCCGTGTCCATTGTTTGGATAATCGATTCGACAATCTCTTATAGCTCATCCTAATTGTTATCGTCTTGGGACTTTAAAACCGGTTCAGCTTCAGAGTGTTCTTTAGTGACTTGTTCATGAGGTTGAAGTTGAGCGGACAAGAACTTGGGTCCCAGGACCATAATAGCAGTAGCACCAACAGGGGCTGTAATGAGGATCACCAATACAGCAATAGTCAAGACTTGCAGTCCTAGTTCTTCTGATTCCTTTCCTGCATTAAGTTGACGAGCTGTGTCAAGGGCTATTGGACCTAGTGCCGCCTCAATTCGTAACACAACAATTAAGTACCAAGTTTTTCAATTACATTAAAAACGTATTTTAATAATAGCTACTTGAACTGTTGCTTTAGGAATCCATGCAATTGCAATGAAGAGTCTCTCCTTGACATTCAATCCTGAGTTTGCCACAGATAAGTACGAGACGAGAAGACGGACCTATGAAACCAACACGGCACATGATTAAAAATCATCAACGTCTTTTGGAAATAAGGCTGAGGGGAACTGACTGTTAGTCCAATAGTGAGACAAACGATTCCCAAGCCGACGACTTGAAGATCGATACTTTTAACGTCGATTTCACCTCCGATGAGTCCAAATAAAAGTGGCTCGAATACAAACCAGAGGACTGAAAATACCCAAGTCAACTTATCCTAGAGGGTAATTAAGTTTGAATAAAAAGTTAATTATAAAAGAATATAATTGGAGTTTAATTAGTTAAAACTTACATTGTCTGACAAAATCCCCTTATGTCTCCAGAACACGGCGGTGACAAATGTGGCTGTGAGACATCCCAGTGCCCCAGAACCCGGGTATCCTAAATGTTGGAACCCGAAAACTGCAATACATCCTCCTCCAAGAGTGAGCAGTACTCGTAAGATAACCGAATTCGGATCTTCCTAATAATTCAAAAAATAATTTAAATGTAGTGTTATGTAGTGGCATAGATCAACAGGTGGTTGTTCTTCAAAAAGCTTGCAATAGTAAACCTCATCAGTCTTGTTTACAAAGATGCCAAGAAAACATCCCCAAACGATGCCGAAACTAAGTCCAAGGATAAGCTCCAAGGGCCCCTGAAGAATCGAACCTGCCAAGCTGTCTCCCTGAGAAAATGTGAGTCCCAAAACGAGTCCGAATGCGGATATGGCCAAAATGTCATCCACGCTAGCCGCTGCGATTATGATGGTCGGAATTCCTTTAGCAACCCCAAGGCCCCGTTCTCTCAAGCTTAGTAAGCAAGGGACCACCACTGCCGGCGAAACAGCTGCTATTACAAATCTGAAAATATTCCGGTATAATTAATTAATTATCGTTGTTTAAATTATTTTAATTAGTGACGTAAATTACCCTAGGAGAAATGCCCAGAGCCAAGGGAATCGGAGAATGAAATGAGAGGCGATACCAATCGCAACCGCTTCAGCGATACAGGGACAAAAGGCTAAGCGTATCACGACTCCTTTTAATCTCAGCAGGGCCACAGGGTCAAGTCCCAGTCCAGCTCGGATCAAAATGATCACTAATGCCAACTGTCTGCAAAATAGGAGTCAGATGTGCTTATTCAGTTTGACTGACTCAGTTATCATAGAAATTCCAACCTGAGAGGAGATGATATTTCCGGTGATATTGAAGTGCCAAAATTGATGATGGGAACATTTCGAAATGTAATTCCTAGTGCCAACATTCCGAGAAGAGGTGGCAGGTGAATATTACTTACAAGCTTACCTTCATGAAAATAGACAACATGAGAGAATTATTTAAGCTTTATCGAATGTGGAATGTAAACAATTCCTTCAGTAATTGGACCTAGAGGATAATGTCAACTCATACCCAAAGCTATTCCGAATATCTGAATGACCAAAAGGCCGAAAAGTTGACCTCCGGGAAGCGCAGAGTTTCCAATGAGAACATAGAAAACAGTCCAGATCACAATTGGCGTGAGGATCCACGTGACATGGTAATACGTCCAATTCGGGGGTCTCCATTCCAATAAAAATTTCCAAAATCTTAACTCCCCTTGGCCTTCGTCCCTTGGCGGCTCGGATTTGTCTCCAACTTCAAGTTCTAAATCCATGAAACTACAAATCAGCCTTTCAACCTAAGGGTCTCGAGTTCAAAATGTGAAATTGTAAGCAAAAGTAGAATATCAAATGAATATACATTAATTTCTAGAGTGGCTAGTGACTGACATTTCGGAGGTTTGAGAAAAACCGGGTCGGGACTTTATATAAAAATCAATCCCATGTATTCCATTCATTGCCACTGGCTAATGATTTTTTTCTATTCAGTTTCACCCCGACCATCAATGTCATCATGTAATTTTTGAAGAGAAAGTCAAATAATGTGATTTAAGAGCAGAAATAGCTGATAAAGACTAGTTCGGTGTTGGACTTGTATTTGTACGGAAGTCTTGTTCCTACCTCTCGCCAAAAAGTATTTCCAAACATCTGAATCAGTGTGAGAAAAAACGTCCATGCCCACCTATCATCTTAAAATCAGCCTCATTAATATCCAACTCTCATTTCTATTTATGCAGAGTTAATTATGGACTTGTAATTTGGGCAGTGTAGCCCCTCTGGCCCCTTCTCGAACACTATCAAAGTTTTCAGAGGTTCAATGAATGGAGATTGGGGACAAGATATGACGGGGCAGTGGGAGACTGAAGAGAACTTTGTCCCACACGAAATTCAAATATTGAATTCCCGTCCCAAAACTTGTCCTGCCAATCTAACTCTTTGTTATCAAAACTCTTATCTGAGCTGGATTTTAATTAGACTCTTAAGATAAGCCGCCTCTCCTTATCTTCATCACTCCAACCTTTCGTTGATGCAACTCGGTGGCCTCTAAAGCCAAGTACATGAGACCACCTCTAGGAACCACCTTTCAACCCACCACTGTCAACAACAATCACAAATCATTTCCTCTACAACACCCAACACGATTTGATCCAACTTTGTAAGTCAATTTGTTAAATGATTAATTATACTTGACCTTTACTGTTCCTTAAAGGTATCCTGCTCGTGTTAATCATTGTAACACGAGCAAGATACCTCTGACGAATCAATGGAGGGATAAACAAAGCTTTAATTGTTATTAACGTGTGTGGGAATAAAGAGTGACCCTCGGCAGGAAGGTCAGTGGAGGGTCTCTGGGCGTTGAAACCAATTTTAAGAACCCCCTCCGGTTTTATCCGTCATTTAATGGAGGGGATAATGAATTGTTATTATTTATTTATGGTGTGTGGACGGTGTTATTGTCCGACTGACCTTGGCCTTGAACTTGGGAATCATCTTTTAGTAGATTGAGGGTATTAGAAATAAGGATGGATTAAAATTACGATTGTGTGCTTGTATTTAATATGTGATCTTGAAAGTTTATAGGCTGAGATTTTATTATGTCAAGGATGAATTATAAGTTTGGCTCTTATCTTTAAATTACTCACCTCTGACCCGTAGGGAGAAATTAGCTTTGATTTAATAGCACCGACCCTATTTCTCTTATCCCGAGATTCCCCGAGGTTATCGGCTATCATGAAATAGATGTAAAGTTATCTAATCGGCTACTCAATCCCAATCTCATTCATTAGATTCATGCACATGCATCAAGCCATCATTTATACGCTTATCATGTGATTTAAGAATGGGCCGGATAACCGCTGGTGGTGGCATGATTTCCAACACTCGATTGTGTAATGTTTCTTTAACTATCCTCATCATCCCTCTTTTTAGTCCATTTCTCCTAGTCCGACATTCAAGTCCAAGTCAATTAACCACTTGCCAGTCAAACTGGCTCACCTCGACCTCAAGTCTCACCACCTCCCTGTTAAAACTATTGAAACTATTGAAACCTGAAGGTGGAAAAGGAGATTGGAAAGACCTTCTTCTGGTTTACTATCAGGAGCTGTCCATAAACCGACCACGAGGTCATCATTTTAAATCTCAATCTACGGTATTCAATATTTTACCGAGTCTCACAAGGGAATTAGAGCACTAGATAGTGTTGATAGTGTGGAACGGACGTTTCGTATGAATAGCCCCAAGTTATAGTTCGTGTTCGTAATTTATTGATGTTATTTCGACACCCCAAGATTTCGTGTCAGTAGTTTTCCTTATAGTTGTTGATACCGTTTAGTAATAATATGAATCTTAGCATTGGCTTAGAAAGTTTGAAGGTGTGAAGTGTAACGTAATTGGATTTTTGATTCTATATATTTGCACAGGACTGATCTGATGGATTAGACTGAATCGGATCAAATTTGGACAGCTTAGGAGCTTAGGGCTAATCTTAGGAGACGGAGAGAGGATGTCAAGTGCTGGGGAAACGTCGGATGGGGTTCCACTCGCAGGTCATTCTCGACGATCGTCCAGGAAAATGTCGACGATGAGTACTAGCGGAAGTGAATTACCTCGTAAGTGACGTGACAATAGATTTGAATAGATTATGTTGGTCACGTAGATTGAGAACTTTTCTTTGATTGTTATTGTAGCAATGCCATGGTTCGGGATGGACATTGGAGGAACTTTGGCCAAGCTGGTGTATTTCGAGCCATCTGACAATACTCCTGAAGAGGATGACGCCGAAGTAGAGACACTGAAAAATATCCGAAAGTATTTGACGAACAATAAGGTTTATGGAGAGACGGGACATAGGGACTTCCATCTTCAGGTATGCCGTACGTCACTAGTAAAAGACAAAATATGGCCAATTATATCTTGGACATGTTTTTAATGCCCTTGGGTTTGTTGTAGATGAATGATGTTACGATTGGGAGTCGACGGGGGTGCATTCACTACATTCGATTCCCCACGTCAGAGATGGAAAATTTCCTGGAACTTGCCAAATCTAAAGGGATGGCCACCCTGGCTAGTACCGTTTGTGCGACGGGTGGAGGAGCGTTCAAGTTCGAAAACCAGTTCTATGCCGTATGTCGCTAACTTCTTGGTGTCAAGTGTCAGTAAGGTGACGAAATTGTGAAGTAAACTGTGCTTTTATTTGTCAGGAGTTGAATATGAGACTTCATAAATTTGATGAGCTGGATTCGTTGATTCGAGGGATGGAATTTGTGGAGGGGAATAATCCAAAGTCCGAATGTTATTACTGGAGCAATCCTAAGAGTGACGATTGTACCAAGGTACCTTTTGACTTCAGTAGACCCTATCCATTTTTGGTAAGTTCAATTAGTTAGATTGTACAAAGTTATATTTATGTCATGGGTCCTTTTATATGAACTATTGGTGACGTCAAGGTGGTAAATATCGGGTCGGGAGTTAGCATGTTGACAGTGACAGGGCCTGGACAGTATCGACGTGTCACGGGAACGAGGTTTGCTTATTTTTGCGAGTTGGTTCTTTTTTTTTTGCTTCCTGTATTTTTTTCCCTCACTAATTGTGGAGTTTGAATCTTTTTATCGTTTAATGTATGATTTAAAATTTAAACTTGGATGACTTGAAATGTTTCAGCCTTGGAGGTGGAACTTTTCTCGGCCTATGTTGCCTCCTCACTGGTTGTGCCAGTTTCGAAGAAGCCATTGAACTAGCGGCCTTGGGAGATAATACCAAGGTTGACAAACTTGTGAGGGACATTTATGGTGGGGGGTACGAGAAATTCGACTTGGATGCCAATATTGTGGCTTCAAGGTTTGCCGGGCGTTTGCCTTATGAGAAATGACGGAGGGGGAAGGTTAGTGGAAGTTGAATGATTGAGAATGATTTATTTTGAACAGCTTTGGCCAAATGATGTCCAAGGAAAGGAGATCAGCAGTCTCAAGGGAAGATCTGGCACGAGCCACTTTGGTGACGATAACGAATAATATCGGCTCCATTGCGAGGATGTGTGCCGTTAATGAAGGCATTACCAGGGTGAGAAATTAGAAATTAAAACCCTTTGATTGTTCTGGTAAAGAAAATCAGCTAATTTTCCGGATGATTTTGCAGGTGGTATTTATTGGTAATTTCCTCCGAGTCAACACCATTTCCATGAAACTGCTCTCATACGCCATGGAGTTTTGGTCCAAAGGTCAACTGAAGGCCTTGTTTTTGGAGCATGAAGGATACTTTGGTGCTGTAGGATGTCTCCTGGCCCTCATTGCCCAGAGAGAGGATTACATACGTCAGAAGAATCGAAAAAATAAGGTCCACAATGGGGAGTCCTCAAAAAGTTGTGATGTAGACCATCCCGTCGAAAAATAGGGTGGGGATAAGCGATGGAGAATGGAGATGCATTTATTTGTGTTGTTGTATTTTTTGTGTATCGTATTTTTGTGTATGTAATCCACTACGTACTTGTATTTTAGGTAGCCGATTTATTGGATTAGTTTTAGTGCTTGTAAACTTTATCGAGAGTTTGTAGAAGAGATGGAAAACGGTATGGAAAGTTAAGTAGGGTTTAACTACTCGATGCATTTAAAACTATTTTCTTAACACTGGGATTGAACATTCAATAGTTTGAAATATTTAATTTTCATTAACTTGAGACTCGGAATTTATTTACTTAAAACCTTCGACGCTTTCCTTCCGAATGGTCACCTGTGATATCAAAATCCTTAGACTAGTTTCCAATTTGTCTTTCTTTTAATTAACAACGCATAATTACCAAGTTCAATAGCCTTAAAGATATTTTGCCAATTACTAGTTTATCGAACCGTAAGTACTCATTTGGAAAATCTTTCCGTTTCGGGGCTAAAATTTATCCATTCTTACGTTTAAACCCGGCTCGGTCAAAAGCCCATGATATTATTTGAAAATGTAATTAACTAAGGTGAAGATCAGAGCGATGAATAATGAAGTGAGTAAAACTAAATAGCCTGTGTAGTAAAGGGAAGTGAGAAATAATAGCCGTGATGTAGGACACATATCAAATCCCCATGTTCTAATGTCATAAGAAATGAAAGCCATGAAAGCGTCTCCCGGTTCAACTTCCAAAGATGGGAAAAGCTGTCCGAGGACATGCCAAGTATTTTAAATAATTAGTGTCGGTGGTGGTAATGTATTTGGTGCTGTTATTATAATAAGAAAAGAAAATGATGCTCTATAACGCAGTATGTGCTTAAGAAGCTGACGGCATTTAAGGCCCTAGTCTTAAGATGAAATGTCAGTTTCGGACAAGTAGACTTGAGATGTACTTGAAAAAATTACTTACACTAAATTAATAATTAGTAGTATAAAAAATGTACTAGGAACTGTGACGTGGAAAAAAAGTCTGTTTTGCCTTTAAAATCTTTAAAATCTGACCTAGCATGAAATAATTTGTTAGTGGTTTGGGGTCAAGAAGGGTCACATGATTTGTGAGAAGCGGTATTGTGAAGACTCTCTGTAGTTGTCTGATGTACACGGTCGTTTAGAGCGGTCATGTAAAATATTCAATGTTATTTTAGTATTTGAATTATTGGGAGTATTATGTTTCAAAAATCAGTGTTTCCAATACTCGGCGTCTCTGTCACAAATTCCAAAGGGATTTTTACTACCAAGGGATTGTAGTGGACTGATGGAATTGTTAAATCTAGCTCGTAATAGATCCATTCCGTGTAGACGATTAACTAATTATTACATGTTAGTATATTTGGAACTAATTAATAAACCGTGTCGAATTACGGTTCTATTTCATACAATAATATTCTTTACATAATCCGTAATTCCTAGCAAGATCTATTTTTTCTCACCCCTGGAGATGAAAGTAGGTGTGAAGGGTCAAAGGTTATGGATAATCAAATAGTTTTTATTCAATGGTTTTTGTTACTTTCTTAGCACAGGATTGTGTGCATTCCCACAAGGATGAGAATCGATTGGCATTGCCCCCGCAGCCATTGTACACATAATGATAACATCGGTTAGTGCTTGGATCAAAGTAGAACTGGTCGATAAAGTTCCCTCGTCGAATCCCGGGACAAATGATCCCGTTGTCCCTCTCAAGTTCACAGAAAGAGGTGGGGAATCTCATCCTTAATTTACTCCCTTTCCTAGCCCCACTCGCCCCAAAATCAAGTTTGAGGGCTCGGCCCTTTTTAGCTTCTCGTTTGGGGGCTGATAGCCTCTCACCTGGCTCAATCAACAAGGCACTTAGTTCTGTGTCTGTCGCTGACCTTTTTTGGGCTATGGATTGAGCAATGTCAATATCTGAGGAGGCTGATATGTCGACCATGTTTTGAGCGGGGTCTGCGGAGGTCAAGGAAGACGCTGAAAGGGAACCGTCACTGTTCCAGTCAGATGCTATTTTACCATTACTTGTTAATGCTATGGCCCAACTTTCTGTGCTTTTTGATGCAGGTGCTGGATTGGACGCTGCAGGAGCTGATTTTTCATTAGTTGACGCTGCAGGAGCTGAATTTTCATTAGTTGACGCTGCAGGAGCTGAATTGTCATTGTTTGACGCTGCTGGAGCTGAATTGTCATTGTTTGACGCTACAGGAGCAGAATTGAAAATAGTTGACGTTGCAGGAGCTGAATTTTCATTGTTTGACGCTACAGAAGCTGAATTGTCATTGTTTGACGCTACAGAAGCTGAATTGTCATTGTTTGACGCTGCAGGAGCAGAATTGACATCACTTGAAGATGCAGAAGCTGATTTATCATCAGTCTTGGATGAGTAATCTTGAGTGCCAAGACTGCTCGTCGATGCGTCTGACTCACTGGCAGAATCGTCTTTATCGTCGGATATGGAGGTGGCCTCTGCCACTTTAGCAGTGTCTGCAGACTGATCTTTATCTGATTTATCGTCATCAGACGTAGCCAGACTGGCCGAATCTCCCCACGTCGACGCCGCTGATTGGCTTGAGGGCTGTGCATTTGTGGAATCTGCAGATGAAGATTGCTGTTGATTATCTGTAACGGACTCAGTCCCTGATGATGAGAATCCACCAGCAAATTTATTTTCGAAAGCTGAATCGGCTGAAGCTTGCTGGTTGATGGAGTCCATGTTGGTTGTCTCTGAATCCGCCCCCTCTGCTTCTCTTCGCTCATTGAATCCGTTTTGGGACTGGCCGGAGGGGTCCGAATTTCCTTCGCTAATTTTATAACTCTGACCATCGTCGTCATCGTCGGCCCCATCTGTAGAAAAGGTCAAAATTATCTCTAAGTTATCATAATTCAATCTAAACTCCATACTCAAGGGGTCACCCCTACGATGGACTATAGTCTAAGGTCTAAGGTTAGAAGATGCTCTTACCGTCGTCGTCAAACATTCCAGGTCGGGCGTTGGCAGCGGTTACTAGTAGTATCCAAATGATAACCCATTTTTGACCTAGGGTCATTTTGAAGTGTCTTTGGGGAGTGGATGGAGTTTTGAAGATATTGAGGACTTGATACCGTTAGGTTTTAAAAGATGTGAGCTTGGAATGGAACTAGTTGGATCAGTGGGGGTTTTTGTAGGGCAGTTGGGTAGGAATGTTATTCTTTATTATTATAAGACAATGATTGAGCTTCCGGAAATTCATTTCATTCATTCTATTTGTTTTATAAACAAAATTGTTATTGTTATTATTCCAAGAATACAAAGAGCTAAATCTCATCTTTCAATTAGTAGTCACTGTCAGTTAATTGGGAAACCTAGTTTAGTTTATTTTTAAAACCGTCTCTTTTCATATTTTATTATAAACGGTCGGTTGGGTTTTTTTTAAATCTGAAAAATTACATGTAATTCAAAATGTGGCCAAGTACTCTATAATTCCCAAAAATAACCTAAAACTACTAGATCGTCAGGATTTGAAGATAAAATTCAGTGTGGATAAGGTAAGTAATTTTTTCCCATTATTTGTTAAGAAGAGGCTGGAATACGAAATGGTTTATTTATTTTTTAGTTTAAGATTGTCGAATTTTCTCTTTCCTTATTCTAATTTAAAGACAAAAGGGATTGTCCATCCCGTTGAGCATTAAAAGAAGCGTCTTTTATTATCTCCCTCAAAACAACGAGTGAGTGTCAGAGAGTATGGATAAAAGAGTATTCGATTCATTTAAAGTGAATGGGAATGTAGTCGGTCTAAGATGTGTTGGAAGTAGCAATGGTTTCCATTTCAATTCAACTACATTTAATTGTAATTAAATCAAAGTGGGTTACCACCACCAAACATTAGACAAATACATTTCATTTAAATTATTTTAAATTCTATTCTTTGGTGAAAAGGAAGAGTTGTCTTCTTCAAAGGAGATTCAATGGATTCCTACTGAGATATTCTACACCGTCCACCTAACATAGTGGGGACAGGGGGTCATACATAAACTATACCCAAGGGTTCATTCCATCACTTTTAAATCCATATATTTTGAGAGCTGAGAGGAGCACAAGTTCAAAACTAAAGGATTTTTTGGGATACTTATATAGTGTCAATTAAAGAGGATTATTTATAAAAGTCAGCGGGGGGCGGGTATAGTTCGTGTTACAATACAATTAGTTTGTCCACTAATTTAAATTCATGTCTGCCACAACCAATTTATTCTACAAAAAACATTATGCTCAGATTTTAATGAAATATTTCCTCAAATACAATTTGAGTTTCGAATTTCACCAGATTTTTGACTTTTAAGCCACTGAAAAATTTACGGATATTTTCTGGATATTTTTTTCATAAGCCGGCAGGTAGGAGGTCGAAAAAGATCCAGGGTGTACGGACCCTCGGTGCGGGCCCGTTATTCGCCCTTTACCTTAGTTTTAGGATAAGAGGTTAAAATAGTGGGTATAATAAATGTTTTTAAAAGGGTAAATGTAATATCCATAGTGGATCATCTCTCTCTAGTAATGAGGGTTGGTAAGGGGATGTTTTTATTGGTATGAATGGATGGATGATCTCCGAGTTTAAATCTCTTGTAATATAAAGGAGAATTAGCAGAGCGGAAAAGTTAGTCTTTTTTATTCTTACGAAAAAGAAAATGAAAGGGGAAATAAATTGTATCTCTTCAATATTAAAATCACTTGGTTCAAATACTTGGCTAAAACTACTTTACCATACAGAGTTACAAATTACTATTTTCTAATATTTTAATACTTTACAAATGCTAACAAAACTATTTTCCCTATCTGACATCCCATCAATTACTTCCCACTAATTCAAATTGTAGCATCATTAACACTATCAAATATTAAAAGGTCTCACTCTTTCCAAACCTCCCTATTGCACCCTGAATAATTTTTAAACTGTTGAAAAGGAAAATTCTGTCGAAATCTATTCCCGATTTAGCCAGAGGGGGCGTGTACCGAATTTCAGTATTCAACGTCAACCCGGTCGAGAGTTATCGCGGTGACGGAGAGACAGACCGACAGTGGTAATCATATACGACAATACGACCTAACGAACGGTCGTCAAAGATCAAGTTGTTGGTAAATGCTAACATTGGAATTAGTCAAGAGTTGTGGCCACCCACACTCAGAGGATTTATGAACTAACCAATTGATCTATATTTTAAATCCTCAACCTAATTAGATAATTAAAGGCCAACAATGTGGACTTGATGTCCTTTGAACAATGAACTAATACTAATTGTAAATAAGGGAGGATTTAATTAAAAATAAAATTAGAAATTTAGGGCCAACAGTTGAGCTCGTTTATCTTCTCATGTTTACAAATCATCATTGAATGTAAATGAGTGATTTGCTAATATAAAGGGTATCAAATATATAAATGATAATTCCAAACAATGTGTCCCATTGTTGGCTGAGGGGAGGGTGGCAAATGTTTGGCCTTTGCTTTGCATAATGAATTAACAATCAAGTGGACTTTGGACTTTTCTATCCGTTCCTCCATTATCCTCGTAATTACAAGAGGAGAAGGAACAAGCTGGGAAATTCTCAAAGTCTCATCTTCTATTAACTACATCAATAATAGGGAGTTTGTGCCACAGTGATTTTTGGCTTCTGACTGTCCCTGTACCGATACCAAGAGCATTGCTAGCCACAACGACTCACAACCCCAAAAATCAATCTATCTCAACCTCGCTTATATAGGAATATGACGATTTTAAAAGTGGACTAAAGTTTTAAGGAAAAGTTTTGAATGATAATTAGGGATTGATTTGTGGAGTGGACTGTCCTCTGCTTTTCTAGGCCAATAGTCTTCAACACTCGTCAATCTATTTCTCAAAGGTTCGTCTTGTACTCTCATTTTAAAATACTTTTTTGTCGTCATTTGTCTCTCTGTCTTTTTTAAAGTGTTTTTAAGGAGAGGAATGGGAAGGCAGTTTGTCTGATGGTCGAGATATAATTTAATCTCATTTCTAATCCTCTTACCAATTTACATGTGGCTTTTGAAATGGGTGGAAATCGTCTCATTTATCCCACTTAGTTTCCATACTTTTGAAAACTCGTCTTTTTCTTGTAGATAAGAAGTTAGGGGGATTGATTTTCAAATTATCGTTCAGACTAAGAAACTGCATGAAATATTTGGATCATGTAGTACTCAATAAATTGGATGACAGACAAGGATTCTGTACGAATCTTGATCAACTGTTATATTGTGACAGATGTGACAATTTGAAATTGCAACACTAGAGAGTATCTGACACTCTGACAATTTGTCATTTCAAAATTCTCTCTCTCTCTCTTTTATCAAAATCAAAGGAAAAAAAGGAAAAGCCTGTCGTATTTTTTTCCCCACATTTCCTACTCTAATATTTCTCTTTGAAGCATTAAAGAAAAAGATTTGAAATGGCAACTAGAGAATCTGCTTAAAACACATTTCAAATTCCTCTTGAAACGATTAGCACAACATTTTGCTATATAACTTAATCATTTCCCACCCAATCCTCCCTGCATAATAATTTACATGATAACAACGTGTATATTGGAACCCTTAAATCTCTTCGGTCCTCATCCTCTAAAGACTCTAAAGTGTCAATAGCTAAAAAAAAACAAAAGCCCAAACATAAAGTGGGAGATGATCTCAATGTGTTGGCAAAAAAAGTGTTGACATGCTCTACTAGTGTTGGGGTATGTTGATAGCCAGATTATAAATTTTCACACTTGAAGCTGAGCTTAAAAACACAAGCCTTTTAATTACCACAATTATTTACCTTTGAAAATCAACAGGAAAGTTTGGTGTCCATAAATCAACTCCATCCTGGACAAATAACAAACCCACTCGACCTATTTAATTAGCCTAACCTAACCCCAGACTTAAATATCATGCTATATCATATCCCATATCCTATTTCATATCCCAAACTCACATACCGTAAAACATTAATTACAAACTCTCTTTAGTGCTAATTACATTGGATTGAAATAACACTTAATTGTTTATAGTAATCCTCAGGGCCGTAGCGCCGCCTCCTTTAAACCCTCATCCCCAGGTTCTTTTTAACTTAAAAATTCAAAGATCGTACTAGCTCTATTTTATAAGTCACTCTCCTTAAGACGGCCTGGATCGATAGGCACCCTCGCTCCGGGCCTGTATTCCTCTACAATCTAATTCTATAGTTTGTGTAGGGAGGGGGCGGTAATGAAAAGTTTAACGGTAGAGATAGAATACGATGGTAGTGGAGTAAGATGCTGTTGTTGTGTTTAATGTCCCTTGTGGTTACAAGTCCATGAATAAATTCTCCTTTTCCCTATCACTTTTTTCTAATCGTTTTAGTGATTGAATCTTCTTTGAAGAGCAACAATCTTGTTCAACTTCTTAAAACACTCAAAGTTATAACTTAAATGATCAGTCGACTGTTAAACATCCATGCACACTTTCTCAACTCACAAACAACATTCAAAAAAGACGAAAAACATTTTGTTCAAACCTAAAATCCACTCGTCCTTTTCTCTTCAACCCTTTTACATTACCAAACCTCTTGTCAATCATTTCAGCTCCAGGGACTTGTTCTACCCGCTTATCAGACACCCGGAACATTTCTAAAAACGAAGAAAGGAAAAAAGTGTCTGGAATTGAGTTTAATTGTGCGGCTACTGTGCATAGGTTTCAAGTTCAGTGGGGGTGGTGTGATTTGTGGTGGAATGGGAAGTTGCGCAGAGGGAGAGGATGATTATTGATTCCCCCGAATTCGGGTATTTTCTTCAAACTTTGGTGGCCGCCGGGTAGTGCACCAGCCATTCAGGGAATGCACAAGGGCTGACAGAGACCTTGAATCCCGAATGTCAAGAAGGATGAGTCAGGGCTGGGAGAAACTCAGACGATGAGACCACCTCCAACTCACAACACCCAAAGGAACCACTTCCTAATAGACTTATTAAACAAAGTTAAATATCAGTTTAAGGGGGGACTTAGTTTTTTTAATTGTGATTAAGTAATTGTGATGAGTGTGTAATATGATTCCAAGATGGACATGGGATCTGTCAGTCGAAGTCGGAGTTTCAATTCTATTTTGTTTACAAGAAAGTATGGGAGTCAGTCCAGGAGTTTCTCAAGGTAACGTTCTTTTCAATTTAAATCACTATTCGGCCCTGAATCCCCTTCATAGGCCCTTTTAGAAGGAACAGTTATGAGGGGGGCGCCATCAGAATGTTTTTGTAGTGATAAAGTTTTGAAAAAAGGTTTTGAACATGTAGCAATGCTCTTAAAATTGGTAGTCCCAATCACAAGCCAAAAATCAACCTAGCACAACCTCTCTATTAGCTTCTTGATTTTTTTATGATGAGACCACCGGAAGTATGGATTTAAGATGGGCTGGATTTATTGCAAGAGTTCTTCTTGGTTCAGTAGTTCCATCATTTATTCGAGTGGATATCCGAATTTCATTAGCGAGGTTGCGATACAGTGATTTTTCCCTTTTGATTGTGACTGTGCCAATAATGGTCTTAACTTAATAATTTGATGGGACCGGAGTCACCGAAAATATGGATTCAATCTCATGGGTTGATTGGATTTATTAATTTCCACAGTTGTTGGTTCAGTAGCTTCAACATGTATTTCCAGTGGATATCAGATTCTATTCGGGACGTTGTGCTAAAATAATTTTTGACTTCTCCTTGCGACTACGACTTTATTAATAATACTTTCAACATTGTTGCAATCACGATGTCAAAAGGGGAAATCATTGTCTCTCAACCTCCCTATTCCCAGTTTTACTCTTACTTGATTGAATAGGCAATACGCTCCTTATAAACTCCATATATGGAGTGAAAGCAATTAATTCCAGAGGGGATTGCTTCCAATTATTAAAGGGCTCATCCGGAAAGGCAGATCGATCCCTAGAGTGGGCCCTGCTCAGCTCACAAAGACCAATCCAAATCCACTCTATATATACTCCGTATATTTGAAAGGCGTGGGAAGGTGATTTGGAAAATGAAATGAGAAATGAAATGACATTGGTCTCAATTTGCTAAATTATCGTCCAAGGTGGAGACTGGAGAATTCTCCATGAACACATACACAAATTCCCTATAGGGAGATATAGAGAGGGGCAGCATAGGCGTGTGTCAACAACAGCCACACTTGTCAATAAACGTGACATTGAGGATAAGTAAATTGTCAATAATTCCATAGATAAGATAACCATCTACAATACACAAATTATTATGTACTACTCCTCAAGCCACATTACGCCTTTTATAGACAGGGGGGGGGGGCATGGCTCCAGCAGTCTTACCAATATCACTTGAATATTATGGGAAATACATTGACTCTTGAATCACCTCCAGGGTTCTCCAGTGCTGTCCATACACTACACACTACTAAGTAAAAAAAACCGTTATCTTATCTAAGGACCATTTATAAATGAGTGTTTTAAATTTAATTCCCTTTGGATTTGAATTTAAAATGAGTGTTTAAACAGCTCAAGTGATTTGCGCCCTAAAATTGGCTTTATAATAAAATGTTAATAACAAGGAGATAAATTCCTTAATAATTCAGTCACCCAAATCATTCCATCTATTTCCATATGATGTAGTCATCCGTTTACCTCATATTCCCCAAAGTTATTCACAACTGGAGAAATATAAATCAGCCCCCACTGCCAAACTACACAACTCACAGAGACAATCCAAGAACCGCTTCCGCCAATATTTATCATTCAAATCGGGAGTCTAGACATAAAATTGCTTGTCTTCACAATTAGTTAATTACAATTAAGGGATCTATAAACAAATAGTTGGAAATAATAATAATAATAATAATGCTGAGTCGGCTCAAGTACTGCAGCCCTCAGAAGTTCCTGGAAGGGGAGGAGCTAAGTCCCTTCGCAACTACCGACTTGGAATGGTGGATTTTATTTATCTAATTTTAATTCCCATTTTAAATTACAGGGAAACTTGATTGCTAACTGTTTTGTTATTGTTGGTTGCAGGTCAAGTAAGTATGCATACCTGGGCCAGAACTACATGAACCCGACGCACGGGGCGAGTAAGGTCAATCCGAACAAGACGACCCATTCAATCGAAGGGCTTCAAGCGGGACTCAAGAATTGCATTCGGATCATTCGGGCGGAGAGTGAGATATGCTCAGGGGAAATACAGACTCAACAAGTAAGAAGAGTTCTTATTACCGTTTCTAACAAAGATAAGGTCAAGATGAGGTCATCTTAGTTCCCATGACCAATCAGCCTTTTCAAAAGACATGTAACACATGTAACTTAAATGTGTCCAACCGTCCACGTCGGCTTGATTGCCCATGGGAAACTGCGAAAACCTCATGGGAAACGGGCGTGAGATTTTAATTGTAAAAATACAAAGAAACCGTTAAGGGCCAAAATAAATCTAACCTACCTTTAAGGTCCTCTTAAGTCTTGATCAAAAGATTTAAGGGTCATATGTTAAGGTCAAAAGTTCAAAAGGCTATACAGAGGCGTGAATAAGGGGGCCAGGGGGTGATGAGTAAACTTAATGAATTGTCTTTATTTATTCCCCTTTGCAAAGTCACAAGGACGAATTTACGACTTGGAGAAGGTAACTATGAACTGTTGACAGATCATATCAGACAAAAGCTTTCATTGGTAATTAAGATGATTAAAGATAGTGCATGCCCCTCATATTATGGAGGGGACGCAGTGCCAATTCTTGCATGACGTTTAGGTGACATCCTTCCATACGAAATTCACCTCGTCCAAAAGCACGGCTCTCTCTATTTATAAAAACCACCACTGCCAATTGCAACCGACAAAGAACTAGCCTGATTTTATTTTTTAATTTACGTTACCCATACTTTCAGCATTCCAAGTCCCTTCACCTCCAACTCAAGACCCTGGAGTACCAGCTAAGTCGACTGGAGAACCTCCAGGAGCAGTACGTCCTCCAGCAGAAGCTTCGAGAAGGCGTGAGGACGATGGCCTATGCCTACACCCTGAGCAACGGGAAGGATCGGGAACTGGCCCTCACAAACGTCAAGGCCGGATTCAGGGAGTGCACAGAAGCCCTCGGGTCACTCGAAGGTCAAGTACAGGAGTTCCTCGGAGGCTTCCATCTCACCATGAAAGGTACCCTTAAATATTCAAGGACTTATAAGCTAAGGACTTTTAAAAACTACCTTCTCTGACGATTAGGAATCCAAGGGTTTGCTCGACTGTGTCCGGGTGACGTTTACGAGATCACCGTCAAGCACGGCTCCCAAAAATGGAAGACCCGCACAAAGGTGACCAAGGACGGAGGTCAGAGTTGGGATTTCCCTGAAGCTCGGATCACAGCCATTCTGGGGGAGGATCTGTACATCAAGGCGGCGGAGGTGAAGACCCTTGGGAAGCAGATCCTTCTTGGCAATAAATTCTGCGAGATCTGCGAGCTCTTCTCATCTCATCCTCAGCTTATGACCGTGAACCTGAACCCTAGTGGAAGCCTCAAGCTCAACATCGTCGTCCAGTGGGAGTAAGAACTCAAAGTCACAGTCCTTGAATCAATCATCCAAAAAACATTGAGCCATAATGGAAAGCATCTTAATTGAATGTGTCCTATGGGTTTTTGTGTAGCCCCTTGGCTCAATATTACAATGAGTTGAGCTCGCCGTTAAGGAAGCGACGGATGATGATAAGTCCCACCCTCCTCAAACACAGCCGAAGTCAAAAGTGGCCAAAAATCAAACCCGAGCTCGTCGACCCTGAAGATGAGCTCAAGGAAAGTCTGAATAAGCTGGCCGGAGTGTTGAACGACGAGATCCAAGGTCAATTCCCCGAGCTGGAGGCATGTGAAGTGAACATTGCAGCCCTAAGGCGGATTGCATTCCAGGTCAGAGGTCATTTCGATAATTGTCCCACTTGTAGTCCTCACCGTTGCATGCTTAGCTCTATTGTTGGGGGGTCAAGGTGACCTTTGTCTTGTTGGGGGTTAATGTTTGTTCCGTCCAACGTTTGACCTTTTCAGGAGTATTGTCATACGAACAGGGATGAGAAGGAGGAGAGAAGGAGGTCAACTTCCAGTCTTAATATCGAGTCCGCCCTTGAGTGCTTCGATTTCCTGGACAATTGTGACGTCATCTACTCCCCTCCTCCAATTCATCGACACCCTCATCACTCTTCCATCGGACTTGTGAGTCGAATCCACTGATAAGCCTTTTTATTCCATAACCCCACTCTCCACGACATTCGATCACTTTCGATAAGATTTGATCTCTTTCGATGAGAAGGCCGTTATCATTCGTTTGCACTCGCTTTCATTTTTTTCTTTACATGTTTTTGGACTAACTATAATAATAATAATAAATCTGGACTTGAGGTTTAATTAACTAGCTAATTATTTCTAGTATTTGATTGTCATTTAAAAATGGGTTGATTGTCCAGTTTCCATTGGAAGAAGATTCGAAGAGGACGACGGACTCGGGGATCTCCTCCCTAAACTCCAGGAGCCCTTCACCCGACGTGGCTTTCCTTACGGGGAGTGAGCAGCTGGACATTGCCTTGTCAACTCATGTCCACATCTGCCTCAAACTTGTCAATGTAATTTAATCATTTGCTTCATCAATTAATTATCCAATTAATTAAGTAATTGATTATCTAATTACATTTAAATATCAGAGTTAACAAGCATGGCATGTTCCCCCTTTTTTTCGACCTGTATTTAAAACTTTGGACTGCGATTGATTTTGACAATTTTTGACATCGTGACACTAAAATTGGCAAGTATTTGGAAATGTTCTCAAATGTTTTTGAATGTGTAGAATCTGGGTGCGTTTGGTCCTTTGAAATGGAAAGAAAAGGACGCACTGACGAAGCTCCACCAACAAGGCATCATCCTCGGCGGCATCCTTAACCGAATCAACGTAAAAGACGACTACGTTTTTGAACTAGAAGGAATGCCATTCATCCAGGTACGCCCATTTAAATAATTAACTTTAACTTTAACTGTCTTTAAAAAAGGTATTAAATGATTTAAATCTACTTTATAGAAACTGTGGACCGAGATAACTCAAAGTACGACGACCCTGTGCACAACGGTGGATCAAGCCTCTTACGGTTTGGAACGGGAGATTGGGAAGTTCAATGACAACTCTCACAACTTGTCCAAGTCGGTGATTCTGCAGATGCTGGACGAGACGAGATTCCAGCGACAGGCGGTGCTGAGTGTTTATCAATTCATCCTATTCCTTAAACCTTATGAAAACAGCTTCCAGACACTCGTCACTGACATTGCCGAAGAAGGTACGAACACAAACTTTAGGCATAGTCGGGACTCACTACCCGGGTATTAATCTTCCAAGTACTTTACAACAACCCACTCAGTTTATTTATATGGCTCAGAAATAATTTTGACCTCCGTAAGGGAACCTTTAAGCTTATCTTGATTGTTGAGACGAATTTTATTTAGTGGAGCTTGACCTCTGAATCGCTTTTCCTTTCGACGAGATGTTTCCCATGAGATGATCATACGCCTTGATCTGAAACAGATGGAATTATATCAGAGTCTTGTCGATAAGGTCCAGTAATTACTGTAACTCACCGATGCTTTATTTCGAATGAAATCTGCAGTCCTGTGACTGAACCTGAATCTCTCGTCATAGCTGTCACGATCGACAACCTTTGACCCATTATTGACAAACCATCCGTATCTAATGTTTAAACAATACAAAAGTACTGTAGGGTTATCCACTAAGGAGATAAGATGTTATCTTAATCACAAGGGGTTACCTTTGGTTGCTCGTCTGTGGTTCACAGTAGCGTTCCTTGGGAGATGAGTTGATACCCGCTTGCATCATGGCTTCTTTGATCGTCTCATACCCCGGGATTGTCTTAGGGTCAAGTTTCGGAGGTCTCGTCCCGATCTTTGGGGTCACAAAGTCAACTGAAGAGGAAATATTTTTGATAAAATTTAGACAACACCTTATCAGCTTAGATAAGAAGTTATGGAAATACATACGGGATTTCATGGAGAATGGATTGATCTGGTAGTTTTCAAAGAGGGTGTAGTCCTTATTCTCCCGTTTGTTTTGCTGATCGATGTAGCCAAGGTCAAGGAAGGGACTTTTCTTCTCCTTACGTTGACCCGAGGGGGTCGGGGTTTCGGGCATTATCGATCCTGCACTTATGTTAGCCGGGCTCAGCTGTTACCCGGGATTTGAATTGTCTAAAATTATAGAATTAATTCAGAAAGCTCAAAGTTATTTCCCCATAATTTTAATCGTTTCCTTTGGTAACGAAAATATTTAAATCTAATGTTCTATTTTCAGAACTGGTGCTTCAAAAGCTGGGAAACCCCCACCGACTGGAAGAGACGGTGGCCGAGCTGAGAAGAAGGGACGGGGGGAGTTTGCCCTCTAAATCAGTATTCGTCACCTTCGCTCGCCTCTTATCTCACGAGGACACGCACATACGCCAACTGGTCACAGACTACTTCCTCGACATCTCAGATACCCGCAGAAGACAGGTAAGGGTCAACTAAGGTCAACCCTACGAGGGGAATCAAGTGCCAAAGCTAAAATACCCCCCTTTGTGTCCATCTTTGTGTAGATGGTGGAGAATTGCCTGGAGATGCTGGAGTCAGAGTCAGCGTCGGACCGAGAGTCCTCAATCCTCCTCCTGACGCTGTTAAACGCTTCAGAAACGCTTGAGGAGGTGGCCTACTTGGCCCAAACAGATTCGAATCTAAGAGTGCGAGAGCTGGCTAAAGAAATGCTCATGTCCGAGTCAGAGGGGGACAGGATGCACACCCAACTCACACTAACTTCTCATGGATTCCAAGGCCTCCTCGCTTAACCCGTTTGAAAGCTATAAAACCAAATCCTAATTAAATTATCAACTCATTAAAGTACTTGTAATTAATTAATTAGTTAATTAATGAATGTGGGAAGTCAATCAGTGAATGGCAATATACTCCAATAATCAAAATGTCTCCCGATACCTTTGAACAGTTACCTTGAACTTGAGCCACGTGACTAGATATTTAGATATGATAACCATTTAAAGATAAGGGCACAGGGGTTCTAAGATAAGCATTCAAGGCTTATCCCACAAATACGAAAATACGATAAAAATTATTATAATTTACCCATTTCTAAAAATCACGTCCTTTCTCCCTTTGCTAAGGGGCAAGGGGTTTAAAGAATTAAAATGTAGACTATTTTTTTTGTTAACTTTAGATATTATTTCCCGTGCCCAGACTGATCCACTAAAATATTGTAAAGAGTATGTGGGAAATATAGAATAAATAATAAAGTGCCATGTGGCTTGTCAATGATAAGCATCTCCATTATCAATGATAAGCATCTTATCTCATAATTCCACTCCCTATATATAAAACTCCATGTATCAACAATCAACATCATTTCCATAGATAAACATAATAAAAATCAACATAATTCAAACGTCTACATAAACATCGAGACTACTACACATTTATTTACGAAGTCTGAGCATACATGGCCGTAAAGGTCACGGAGTCATTCGGGTCATATTCATCCCCTACATTTGTCACCCAGGTCGATTGAATTTAAAAACTTTCTTGTCGGAGGCTGAAGAATTCATCTCTTGACCTTTGACGAGAGGGTTGGAGGGATGATTCATCAAACGGGCTTTATTGCTCAAGGGGTAATCAGTCATGACCTTCGGGAGGTCATTAGCTCTACTTCTACTTCCATTCCTTTGAAGGTCAGTTTGTAGGCCGGGGTGAATGGTCTTATCCAAAAGCTCATTCAAAATATTATTAGGATTCGGACTAAAGCTATGATGCCTAGCATTTCTCGGCCCTTTAAAATACTTTTCCCTATCTGATAAGGGCTCATCCACATGACCTCCCTGACCCTTATTCTCTCGCCCTCCGTTCCCTATAATTTCTCTATGGACCAGCCCATGCGCTGATTTATCGTTTGGAGGAGCCGGTCCTTGATCCTTGACCCCTCTCTCAAGTCCCCTCGTCACTGAGGACTTTGTGATGGTCTTGAGCTCCTTCTCAGGGATCTGTATACTGTACCCCCCATTTTTGCCCTCATCGTCCTTACCGTTGGTCACACTCGCGCCCTTAACGACCGTGATCTTCAGGACTTGATCCTCAGGGTCATTAGCCAGTACCTTCGACTTGTTTGAAAATTCTTTCCCTTCATTCTGCAGATTGGAATCCTTAACTTGGACTTGAGGGCTCGTCTCCTTCCATTTTATGGAGCCGGAGGGGTAGAAAAGTGTGACCGGGAATTTGGAGCTTTTAGGGACCAGTCGACCGGGTTGACTGTCGAATGGATCGTCCAGCTTCAAAGCCTTGAGCACACCGAAGCCAGGGTTACTTGGTACTTTGTAGAATTCTGCAGGCTGGAAGACTCCCCCGGGTTCACCGGGTAGTGGGAAAGTGTAAAGACCCGGGATCGGCTGTCTGGAACCCAGGTCCGGAATGTATTTCACTAGTCGAGTAAATACAAATTACAATCAAGTTTTAAAGTACATTTTATTTAATTAGCTGATTTTAATTACTTGGTACGACGACAGCAGCGGGGCCTTTGGTTTTCTTCACCTTCTTATTCCGTTGGGCTGAAGGGTCCGTTTTGGTCCCTTTGACAGGCTTGAGGTTCTTAGGGGCTTTTAAAAGCCCTTTTGAAGGATGGCTTTTTCGGTTCGGACCACCTCCGCCTTTTTTTGTTGGAGGGTCCCTTGAGTTTGGTCCACGTGGTGTAGAATGGATGTTGGGTGGAGGAGGACTTGGCTTTGTCTCCCTATTTCCCTTGGAGGTCATAGTAGTTTGAACTCTAGATTTCTTATTATTATTTTCTAGTTGGGATGGAACAGCTGGAGTTGGACTTAGCTTTTCTGAATGTTTCGATGGGTGAGGATTATTTTTGATAGCCTCCTTTAGCATGGAATTTAAATAAGGGCCCTCTTTCCTTTTGCGATCAAAAGATGTGTCCCGGGATTTTGGTCCAACTTTTTCTTTTTTCAAGGGGTCACTTTGTCTGGCTTGAGCTTTTGGTCCCACCCGTTCATTCTTGGTTGGATGACTTCGTTTGTCATGTTGAAGTTTTGTCCCAAATGGTTCCTTTTGATCCCTTGGTCTGCCTTCAGTGTTAAGTGTAGGGATATCTTTTTTGGCTGGTTGGCTTATCCTTTCTTGAGGTTTTGGTCCCATCGGTTCCTTTTTTGGATGACTTGCTCGGTAGTGCTCAAGTTTTGGTCCCAGCGGTTCAGTTGACTTTTCCAGAGGTTTTGGTACCACCGGTTGATTTTTGGTTGGATTACTTAGTTTGTCCTGAGGTTTTGGTACCACCGGTGGATTCTTGGTGTGACTGCTTAGTCGGTCCTGTGGGATCGACCCAAGCGGTTGATTCTTGTTGGAATCACTAACTCTGTCTCTAGTTTTGTGACCCATAATGTGTTTCTTGGTTGGATCACTTGGTCTGTCCTCAGATTCCAGTCCAGTGGGTTCATTCTTCTTTGGAATACTTGTCCTGTCCTCAACTTTTGCTCCAAAATGTCCATCCTGAGGTTTCGGTCCCACTGAACCCTTTTTCGTAGAATCACTTGGTCTTTCTTGGGATTGGACTCCAGCTTGTCCGTTCTTTGTTGGGTCTGTGTCCATATTATTCCGCTTAGTCGGGTCATGTTCGTGTAGTTCCTTGTGATCCATCCTGTCCCTTCCCTTTGACCCTCTAGGGTCACTTCTCTTGATTGGATCACTCATTCCCCCTTTGTGTACATGAATGATTTCTACATCATTGTCCATCCATATGTTTCCTCCCACATCCATATGCTTTTTATTAGAAGGGCCACCCTGCCGTATCGGCCCGTGGGGTTCAGTTGTCTTATCATGTTCGTGGACTTCCTTGTGGTCCATCCTCTCCCTTCCATGTGACCCTCTAGGGTCACTGCCCTTTATTGGATCACTTATTCTCCCTTTACGTGGGATTTCTAAATCATTTCCCACGTGGTTTTTATCATAAGGGCCTAAAGGACCACCCTGCAATATCGTCCCGTGGGCTTCAGTTGTAAAAGTGCCCGCAGTGTTTCCATAATTCTTAATCCCAGTCGGTCCACCTCCTTCGTAGCTTTGCCCTGAGTGACCGTAATTGTTCGTCCTATTCGGCCCCCCTGGGTAACTAGGGGCTTGGGAAATAAAATTCTTAGTACCGTAGTCCTGACCTGTGTGACCTCCTGTGGGATTGTTCAATTGATTGTTGTGTCTAGTTGGACAGATGCAGGCTGAGTGACCACAATCGTGCTTCGTATGTCCTTCACCTCGGTCCTCTATGAAGTTTTCTCTGACCCTCGACCCCAGGGGTTCATGTGTGTGAGGGTCATTCGGACCGTAATTGAAGGGGTCATCTTGATACTGTTGGTGGTGTCTGGGGCCTTCGGACCTATTGTTACCAGGATGAACTTGATGTGCCCGTAGCGGATTATTCTGAGCCTCTCTCTCGTAATTCTCTTGTCCATAGTTTCCTTGCAGTTTCTCGATAAAAATCGGCCCATTCGGGTGACCATGTCCTCGGTCATGGCTACCGTATTCTAGATTTTGGGGGTGTGGACCGTGATGATGACAGTGGGGGTTATTGTGATGATGGTGATGTTGTCGAATTTGGCAATGTCCCTTAACATTTGGATGACAGTGTTGAGGTGCATCTTGGTTGTACGACTCGTTTGGATAAATACATCTTGGGTCAAAGAACTTGTCCTCGTGCTTGAGATAGCCCGTTCCGTAATGACCCCTTTGTCCTCGGTCAATGAAAATGTCATTATCATTTGGTTTGTGGTGACCCAGCCTGTCTTCGGCATGTTGATGTCCATGTCTTGGATCGCCGTAATTGTCCTTGCAATTATGATCCTCGTCATCTCTGGGGTCAGTCAAATAGTTTTCTTCATCCTTTGAATATTTATATCTTGAGACATCGTGATTGTGTGAATCGGGATGCCTCGGGTCACCAAAATTGTTCCTATCCTTTGGATTACTGCGCCGTGGGTCACCATAATTGCCACTGTCAATTGGATAGCTTCTTCTGAGATGACCCTGCTCCTCCAAATCCTCCTTATCCCTAAACCTGTCCACATGACCAAAACGATCAGGGCCGTACTTGTCATTCGGGTAGCTAAGGATCGGACTTCCTTCAATGTCCTTACCGGTACTCACCCCCCTAAATCCATTCTTTAAATTATAATACAACTCATCATCACTCCCCACAGGGTCATCCTCAGGGTCACTCTCATCGTCACGCCCCTCAGGGTCATCCTCATCATCATATCCGTCCCCATCTAAATCCTCCGACCCTTCCCAGTCCTCCTCCCCCTCGTCACTATCTCTATTCCTATGCGTAGGGAAATTGCTGGCTGAATCGCTTATTGCGGGGTCACCCTTGACAGCAGGTGACCTCCCCTTTTGAAACCCCAAGTTCACATCCCACAAGCCCCCATCGTCGAAATTCCTTCGAAATTCTTCATCAACAAGGAGTTTGAGTGTGCTTGGTATTAGAATTGGGGATGTCGGTGGGGACTTTGCTTTAGGGAGAGGGGGACTTGCTTTTTTTATTACGAGTACGGGGTCAAGGTGCGGGTGGTCGTGTTCCTTGGCATGAAGAAATGGATGGACAAGCGGCTTTTTATTCCTTTCATCCTCTTCCGCTTTATTTAACCTATCCCTCTTTTTATCAAGGTACTCTTGACATTTGACCTCTGCCTTTGTCCTGGAGAGCCCTTGACTCTCATCGTATTTGTACCAAGAGCTCATATGAGGCTTGAGGATAAGGCCCAGGCAGGGGGGAGGGTGGGCAAATGTTTGAACCCGGGGTTTCCTTGGGGCGTTCGAATTCGGGTTCTTTAGGGATGCCTCGAGGGCAGCTAACTTGGCCTCCTGTTCCTGAAGGGACAGGGAGTACTTTGAGCACCGAACCTTGCTCGAGAAGTTCCATCTTTGATAACCTATGAGAAGGAGTTTTTAGTGACCTTCAATAGCTCCACCTTCCATGGGGGTACTCACATTTAGGGGTTTTTTTCGACCCCCGGCGCTTCCCCTTTTCATCCCCATGGCAGTAAGGGTACAAAGAGAGCTTGGGGAGGGCCAGCTTTTCGTTGAAATTAATTCTGCGACGAAAGCGCTCCACTGAGCTCGCGTACGAAGTGACACGGTAAAATTTACATTGCGTGCAGCGGCAGTGGTCACAGTGGAGTACGCGACACCGTGGGCAGGCTGCCACTTCCGTATCCCCTGACGGGTCAAAGCCGTTAGGACTCGAAACGCGTGTCCTTGGGTCAAGGTTTGGGTCATAGTCTTGACCTCGACGAGTAGTTGAAGCTTCGGGCTGTAAGGCACATAGGCGATGGTCTCGGTAATCTTTGGTGGTGCAAGGGTTGGGGCCATCGTCTTCGCTGAGTCCAATTTTGGTACAGCGGTCCCTTATCTCGGCTTGAGTACCCGGTGGAGCTCCCTTGTCCCAGGGAGGAGGACACCATTCCTCTGCATTAATATAAATTTTTGTATCTATTTTACAGTTTTCTTAAAATGTCTGTCTGTCATTTTTCATGAAATTTCAATCATATTTCATCTTTCATTTTTCACTTGAAATTTCACCTGGCAACCCTGGTTATTAGGGAGGTTGTGCTGCAGTGATGTTTGTCTTCTGATTGTGACTGTAGCAATACTCTTAACATTGGTACAGTCATAATCAGCAGCTAAAAATAACTGAAGCACTAGCTCCCTATTAATGATAAAGTTACTTACGACGATTGGTACAAGGGTCATTGTTATTTCGTGACCTGCATTCAGCACTTGTGGTCAAATGCTGGAACTGAGCTTTGCACTTGTTGAGCCACATGGATGAGCGCGTATCTTGGTACATTTTATTATCTTCATGTAATTGGAATTATTTAGTTACAAAGAATTTTGCTTGAAATAAATCGATTTTTTTATACTTTTAATACATGTTTCTAAACTGTCAGCTTTTGAACTTTCTATTCCTCATATGTTGCTAAGGTCAATATTCTGAACGCTTTAATCGCAACCCGTGTTTCCGGTATCTTAAAATACTTTCTGGAAATGTAAATACTTTGGCTTATAATTAATTTAGTTTTTAAACATTTCAAAAAAATGTGTCGTACTTAATTTAGTAATGATATAAAAACTGAATTTATTTTACCCAGAGGGTCAATTGAGCTTATAGGTCAACCTTGTCGCCAGTTATGGGAGTGACGGACGGACAGACAAGTGTAATAATTTAAGCCCTAAAGTTTTGGGCTCAAAAAGGTGAGCAAGTTTAAATAAATGGTTGGGTGTAGATGAGTTTTATTTGACAGAGTTTTTATAATTGAGTAATTGTAACTCGTTTTGTAGTTGTCTTTTTGATAGTGATTTCTTCTTCGTAAGAACTGTCTGAGCCGTCCTCAGAGCCTTCGTTGGACCCTTCATTGGACCCTTCATCTTCATCCCATGTCTCCATCTCGAATTCCCTCTCCTCGATCTCTATTTCAAAATCTTCATCATCCTTATTCTTATCTCCTTTAAATGACACCTTAATGGGATTTTTCTTTGTAGACTTGCTCTTGGGGTCACTCTTCTTGGGGTCACTCTTTTTAGGGTCACTCTTTTCCTTCTTGGACGAGTCCTTATTTTTATTCTTACCTTCCGTAACTTTCTTGCTCTCTGACCCTTTCTTAGTCTTTGCATCGGCGACCTTGGATTTCTCACTACCTTCTTTCACCTTTGACTTATCCTTATCATTGACCTTTGGAGGCAGAGCTTTTTTATTTCTGACATCCTCCCCCTTCTTGACCTCCTCACCTTTTCCATTTTCTGTCTTCCTAATCTCACGCCTTGTTGTAGTTGTCCACTCCTCCGTCTCATCCTCGTCCTCCTCTAATTCCTCAACCTTTGACCTCCCTCCAGTTCTGTTATCCGGTGCCTTGGATTTCCCGTTACTTCCCTTCACCTTTGACTTATTCTTATCATTGACCTTAAGGGGCATAGCTTTTTTATTTCTGACATCCTCCCCCTTCTTGACCTCCTCACCTTTACCCTTTTCTGTCTTCCTAATCTCACGCCTAGTTGTAGTTGTCAACTCTTCCGTCTCATCCTCGTCCTCCTCCAATTCCTCGACCTTTGACCTCCCTCCAGTTCTGTGATCCGGTGCCTTGGATTTCTCACCATTCCCCTTCACCTTTGACTTATCCTTATCATTGACCTTAAGGGGCATAGCTTTCTTATTTCTGACATCCTCCCCCTTCTTGACCTCCTCACCTTTACCCTTAAACTTTTCCGTCTTCCTAATCTCACTCCTTGTTTTAGTTGTCAACTCTTCCGTCTCCTCCTCGTCATCATCTACTTCCTCCACCTTTGACCTCCCTCCAGTTCTATTATCAGCTCCCTTACGATCCGGTTCCTTAGGCTTGCTCGCTTCCCTCTTTTTAGAAGAGCTGGACTTTTTACTCCCTTTGAATTTCGGCACCTCCGCCTTCTTAACTTTGAATCCCACATCCGCCAACGCCCCAATTTGCATCCGGTCCAATTCTGCCAACTTGTCCTCTGCACTTCGAAGGGACAGATCATATTCTCTAAAAGGCACTTTGATGGATGGATTCCAAGGACTTCGAGGCCCTTGAGGTCCCAATGACCCCTCATTACCAAGTTGACTGCCCCCAGCATTGCTTTTACTTCTCTTCCCGCTCTTCACCTTACTCCCTTGAGGGTCAGGCTCTGAAGGCCAGCGGTACTTGAATCTGTACTCGGACATAGGTCCCCCACCCATTTTCCCCTTCCCCGTCTGCATGGAACTGGAGCGTTGAGCCTCGGGATTATTAACCGACCACTTCTTAGATTCTTTCGTCCTCCCCTTTTTCAAACTCATCTCCCCCCTCTTACTCGATTTGGACACCTTTGAAGGGCCTAGTCCGTTGTTCAGCTCTTGCTCATTCGGGTTGACCATCTCTGAGGGCTTGAAAGTGGAAATAGAGGTGACGAAGTTATAGACAAGGCATTGTCGACACAGGCCGCATCTGCAGTGGACGTTGCAGCATCGACTGCACCCCGGCATCCCCCCATGAGGGTTATCATCCAAGGACGTGACCCTTGGGGGCTCTCCACACATTTGATTAAGTAACCTAGGGTCAGCGCATTTCCCCCTGGGGCCGCCCCCTTGATAGTTGGCAGGGAATTGTTGGCAGTCCCCTTGGGGCTGATGGGCTACTTGGGGCTGAGGATTTTTATTTCTGGGACCCTTGAGTTGGTTCCCTTGGTTCGTAAGGGGACAGTGACAGGAGAGGAAAGGGGCTTCGATTGTATTCGAAGGGTAAGGATTCCAATGTTCAGGGGTGTCCCAATCGTAAGGATCATTTTGGTAGGGGTCACGTTCTTGGTTCCCTTGACATTGCCCTTGTGGATATTGGGCTAAGGGAGCCCTTTTTAAGTGTTCATCCTCCCTTCTCTGAAACTGGAAAGTAACATCGGGAGGAGGTTGGGGCCAATCCAGTAGATTTAGTGAGGATTTGTGGAATCCAGATTGAAATTCATTCCCTGGGATCCCTTCATTGCCTCCGTACATAATATTCAAGCCCTTATAATTAATTACAAAATCTACAAATAAATTCAAATTTAAATGAAAGAGTCGTGGGTCAAATTTAAATCCCTCTAAAATATTAGCCCGTAATTTAGTAGCTATCTCCTTGACAACATTAAGTCCTCTTTGTCTTTCGGCCGAGCATTTCATCCCCTTCTACCAGGTCAGAGGCTAAAGTGTCTTCTGTCAGTCTGGACCATTCTAGATTTGCATTTTTATGGCTGCAGGGTTGACAGGTGAAATTTCAATGGAAAAATGAAGCATGAAAAATGATGTAAATTTCATGAAAAATCAAAGATAAAGATGGTTGAAAATGAAATATGAAAGATGAAACCTTGAAATTTGAAGGATTTTTTAAAGTGAAAAATGTTATGAATTAAAGGTTCAAATTTCAGGACATATTTATGGACACTGAAATCGCTGAGGTAAATTTTTTTTTAAATGTTCTAATTTAAAAAAAAACGATTTAATTTCTCTCTTTTAAAAAAAATACTCCGCGAGTTCGTGGGATTTTCATCATTCAAATTTCTCACTTTTCATTGTTCCAATTTTCAATTTTCCCAAGGACCTTGAAAAGAAAACTTGTTAGTTTTTGAATTTTTCATATTTTTTAAAGCTTTCCTATTTTCCATATTTTTCAATTTTTCATGAAAAATATTTAATTTTTTTGAAAAACTTCAAACTCTGAAAGGCTGAGACAGAGATGTTGGAACAAAATGCTAATAGCCGAAAGTCTTTGTTTTAGGATAGTTATATAGCCATTTCATAAACTAATAACTTTTCATGTTTAAAAAAAATTCGCCTATTTCAAGAGAAATTATTTTGACTTGGGCAGAGTACTGAGACTGACTAATCATGTTAATTGAAATTACTAATTACAAATAAAAATTACTGACAATTTAAATAAAAATTGAGCTCATTGTAAGAAAAGAGTTAGGGGAGCCATGGGATTGCATTGTGGTCGTTAAATTCAATTTCTGCAGCCAAAGTTTGTGTTTAAAAAAAATCTATTTACATTAGAGGCTAAAGAGATTGTAGGGCAAAGTCCAGCGTATAAACTCCAGATAACTTGCCTTTTATCTCCAATGATAAATATATATTCAACATATACACCGACTCACATTGTCTCTCCCTAAACCAAGAAAAAAATATCCCTTCTCTTATTATTTCTCACAACCATTGAAAGCCCGTCCAAGACGGTGCAGGACAAACTAACCTGGACCCTTTTCAAGCCTTTCCAATTCTTCCAAGGTCAAGTGTCGATTGTTTCGACACAACCATAGTTATGCAACTAACTCCTTAACTTACTAAACCGAATGCGGGAATCAGCTTTGAAAAAATTCGTCCAGTAGCTATGGACGAGTAGTGAAACAGACAGACATCTCAAGGGAATCAAGGGACAAGATAGTAAGAAAAAGGTTCTCAACCGAGACATGGAATGAAAGAATAAGAAAAAAGGTGCCCCCTTGGGTCTTCATCTTTGAAGCCTCAAGGCATCCCCTATCCATCCAAGTCCTCGTCCTCTCCAACACTTTCTCAGACATGTTTCTAAAGATCCGAGCCCCTTAGGCTTCTCAGCATCTCGACCCCTTGGTCCAGAAATCCAAAGGGGATTTTTCCCTTCTCCAAGAGCCAGAGGATGTTGTGAATAATGTGACTATGAATGTAGCCACCACTGCCAGCCCTTCGTTCCTCTCTCACACTTCTTGTAGTTCTAGCCTCGAACAACACGGGCTGAGTCTACTCAAATTCCTTCCAATAAACCAAAGGAACTTTTCATCTTTTCATTTAACGCAACGAGAAGGGACGAGTCTTATCATTTAATACCAACTTCTTATCTCACTTTGATAAGCCCAGTCCTTTTTATCATCCTCTTCGTGTCATCACTGCAAATACCGACTCATAGTCCACACAGTGCCGACTTTCTGGCGCTTCATGAATCCACAAATTCATACAAACTCTCTCAGCCACATTTATAAATACAACAAGAACACCTTTGGCAAATAAAATTATTTCCAACATTTCTGGACTGAGTAACAAAAGTGGAGAAAAGTTTCAAAAAAGTGCACACAAGTTTAAAATACTTTCATTACGAGTTCCTCATCAGTTCTGAGAGAGAATACAAAGGGAGAATAAAAAGCTGGAGAATCAAGATTTTAAATCCCACAGTGACATTTGAACTTTGACATTTGACCTTTGAAAAGTGAATAGTTGTGAGTTGAGTTGTGGGACTGGAATTTGGAGAAGTGTTTTGTAAATGTGGTCAGAAATGCGGGTAGGGGATGATCGTTCAGAGAGATTGGTCGAGACGAGTCTACCCTCATCGAAAAAGTTGGTGAACCTCTACCCAGAAATCCTCACCGAGATCTTCTCCTACTTGGACAACCGGGAGAAATCCCGGGTAGCTCAGGTCTGTCAGTATTTCAACCAAATCGGCAAGAACCGTCAAATTTGGAAGAACACCGAAGCCCGTCTCAACCTCAAACCCAACCAGGTACAAATCTACCAAAATCTCGTCCAGCGAGGCATCCACAAAGTCCAAGTCCTAAGTCTCAAAAGGTCACTCAGAGAGTTGACCTCTAGTGTCAAAATAACTCATCTAAAACTCTCCGGCTGCTACAATGTCACTGACTACTCCCTCAGCTCCATGCAAAACCTAGAAACCCTCGTGGACCTTGACCTCTCCCTCTGCAAGCAAATCACGGACCACAGTCTCTTCTCCATCGTCGGCAAAGCCCCTAACCTCAAGACCCTTGACCTCGGCGGCTGCTGCAACCTCACAGACAGGGGCGTACTGTTAATTTCATACGGACTGAGACGACTTGAGAAGCTGGACTTACGGAGCTGCTACAATCTCACCGATAAGGCCTTAGCTTATCTCTCAGGGGACGTCAAGATAAACGACAAGTACGAGATGAAGACCTACAACTTCCTCGCCAAGATTGGCCTCATCGAGAACCCCAACTGCATGATCTGCAAGAGGGGCAACCGTAAAATAAATCTCCCCAAGATTGACGAAAAGACCGAGTTCGGGATGTTGGCCCTTGAGTCCCTCATTCTGCAGGATTGTCAAAAGATCTCGGACCAAAGTCTGGCCTCCATCTCCAAGATCAACTCCATCAAGAGCCTCAACCTGAGCTTCTGTGTCAACATAACGGACAACGGGCTGAAGTACTTAAGGGAGCTGGAGGAGGGACTCAAGGAGCTCAACTTGAGGTCCTGTGACAACATCACGGACGGGGGACTGACCAACCTTAAGGACTGCAACATCCAGCACTTGGACGTGAGCTTTTGTGAGAAGATCACCACACTCAACCAGCACATTTGTCGACACTTGAAGACGCTGAGCTTGTCGGCGTGTGACGTGACGGATGAGGCGTTGATCGGGATCGAGATGACCGAGCTGGAGACCCTTAACTTGGGTCAGTGTGGCAAGATCACAGACAAAGGCCTTAAGTCTATCGCTGAGAAATGTTCAAATCTTAAATATATTGACCTCTACGGATGCTCCGGGATCACCACCAAAGGACTCGAGGTCATCATGTCTTTACCCAAACTTAAAAATGTCAATCTAGGTCTATGGAAAATTTAATTACATGACCTTTGAACTTTTGTGGAACTGAATCCCCCTCTCAGAAAATATTAAATGAGAGAATCAATCCCTAAGGGGCCTATTGTCCCTTGAGAGGGTCCCTCAAGGGGACAGGGTGCCAAGGCCAGGAGGACAGATATGAGGGGTACTGCTCAAATTGCTTATCTTGTATGAGGGAGATTCAGTTCCATTGTTTTATTTCTCTCAAGAGTTGGTTAGATATAGTTTAGCTATTGAAATGATATGTTTTGTGTTCCTATTTTTTGCATATAGAACATTTATATATTTAATTGTATTTAATTATAATTTATGGTTAGATAGTTGACTAGTTTTTTTTATAAAAGTGCCATTATATAATTTTATTTGTAACTCTGAGCTCAATTTTGAGGCAACTCAAGACTGACAATCTCCACTCATTGTGATCCTACAATCCATAAATCCATGGCTTTGTGATATCTTTTAATACAATAAAACTACATACATGTTTTACTCGTACTAAATATTATTCCATTCATTTCCGAACATCCTTCTCGAACCTTCTCAGCCAAATACTATAAAGGTATAGAGCATTTCACCCCTTTCAGAAACGGTCAGAATAGTACCAGCTTATCATAACCAATAAATTCATTTCCTAAAAACATCCCGAACATCATCTCCAACCTTTTCAGCCATTTTTTTTAGCATTTCTCAAGAGTAGCATGGAGAAGATTCTTTGAAGCACATTTCAGTGAAAATATTTGATATTGGCATTTAGGAAATGTTACCTTTTCAGAAATGGTCAGTGGTTGGATGTGGTTGTGAAGGAAGGGGATGTTATCTCTAAATGCAATGATAATAAGAGGATTTAGGGCTCCCTAAATTACACCCTTTCACTCTTCAACATATACATTCAAATTATCAACCCATTTTTTCTCCTCTTTTTCTTACATGAAAAATAAATATAATTCCATATGAATTAGAGAGGTTGATGGAAATGTAGTATTTGTATTTGTATATTATTGGAGAAGGGGGGAGAGTAAGTATCAATAAAATGACCATTTAATTGGTCAGCAAACCTGCTCCGCTTGAATAAAAGACAGGTGGTGGACGTTTCCAATCATTTACTATCCACCATTCTCAAGACTTGAGTTCAATTCGGACTTGCAATCACAGACATAGTGCCAAAACTGTTCAAATGTTATAGAGGCCAAAAAATCCTTCATGGAGGAACTAGTATGGAGCAAGTAGTAAGCAGGGACTGGGAATATTGAATTCTCTTAAATATCCCTGCAACTCCAATATCGATCGGGAAGGGAGTGTGTTTTTTTTTTTAAATCGCTAATAAACTTATCAAAGCATCCCTAAAAATTCAAAATATCCCTAAAAAAAGCAAATTATCCCTAAAGATGCAAATTATCCCTACAATTTATAAACGAATCATTAAGACTGAAAAGAATCTTTAACTTTAAAAGTGGTGACGGAAATGGCAAAAATCCTTAAATATTCCACCTATCCCTAAAAACATTCAAAAATCCTAGTAGTAAGTAGTGTAAATTAGTACGGGGATAGACTAGTAAAATTACTTTATTACTAATTCTACTGCTTTGCTAGTTCCACTTGATTATCCCCATTATAGTTTATCCCCAGGACAAATCTTGTACAGTCACAAGTACGAAATGTCAACTGGGCCTAAATGTATTCTAAAATGTATTTTTTTAAGAATCTAAAGAATCTACAAGTCCAACTTATTTCCCAAAAGATTGCTAGAAAAAATAGTTAAGGGCCGATAGAGTCTGAGAAAGATCCTTGCCCCAGTCTGTGAAAGACAAGTTTAATAAAGGGGTGTGTGTTGTGAGCCCTTCCAAGTCCTTTCTTAAGTCTCCTTTTGCCGTTTGTAAAAGCTGAGAAGGGTCTGGTCTGTCTCCCCAGCTCACAGTATGAACTCTTACATGTTCCCCTTTCTTAAAATCTTGGAAATCCTATTTCCCAAGACTTGAGCCAAGAAAAATCCACTCCAACCAAATATTATTAGATGGGATGTGTCTCTGAAATCTCTTTTCCCCCTACCCTTTTGTGAATACGAGAACAGAGGGTCCTCACAGCCTTCTAAGGGGCTATCCATACATCACTCACCTTCAATACACCAAATCCCACACTTACTATTCCTACCTTCAAAGGCTTCAAACATTCTGAATCACCCCTTTTACTCTTCTGTAATAAACCCAAAAACATCCCTTTTCAAAACCTTCTCCCTCTACCTGACATGACATGACCCTAGCTGAATTATATCCACATGTATACATATTTACACATATATCCTATAGTAAAACCTTTAAGACATGGCACATATTTATGCTGACCAATAAATTATATCCCTCTCCTTTATGGGCCTTTATGGCATTGCTAGAGAGAGATGAAGACGGGGAGAATTGTCGGTGCGAGATAAGAGAGAAGGGACAAGAGATGTAAAACATGACGGGCCCTTATTTCACTCCCAACTCCACTACCTTTCGTATAATCCTCCGAGGATCAATCAAACTATTTTACAATCTTGTAAATCAATGGACACCAAAAATGACAAATAATTATCCCACTACTATAAAAAATATCTGCAAACTTTACACCAACTTCCCTTCATAAGTGAGTCATAAGGCCTCAAAAGACCTAAAGGACGGGGCAAGGTGATCCACACATACCACACGGGGTAAAGTGACCCAAGGCTCATCACAGAGCGTGGTGACAGGTATATTAAATTCTATTTATATCAACCTGTTCTCAACATCCACTTGCGAGGGGGAGTCAGTGCCAAGGACAATTTCAAATGACCATAATTTAATATGGAATTGTTCGAATGGGATAAAAGTCTCAACGGTCTTTAGTTGGACTGGGGAGTGTTGGGCCCTTTTTGGCCCTTTTTCTTTTCAATGTGAATATTGGATCCATTGGATCTTGTAAAACTGTGAGAAGAGGTTGAAGGGACCCTTTGGATTTTCACCTTTTTCTCCATGTCAAATGAATTGGGTGGATTTCTACACATTCCACAAGCAAAATGTGTCAACACTCAAAACCTTATTCCACATATCCAAATTCCCTTCAACTTTTTCCATCCCTTACATACTACCCAAGTACCCCCCTCATCACAATTCATTCTTTACAATCTCCACTCTTTCTTCTAATTAATATCGGAAATTAATAATCCTGAGCTCCAATGTGCCCCCAAGGGTCAGTCTACATTAACATAGGGATATAAGTATAAGGGTACATCTTTAGGGTACACCCTAAGGTCAGCATTATTGATATGACAATTAATGGATTTTTTTTAAACTTGTAACATGAAATGTAAAGTTGCCACGTAGTTTGTATTGTTAGGAAAGTGGATTATATTTAGGGTAAGTCTCCTCCCCTTGGATACCCTGAGAAATAGCCAAGTCTCCCCATTGACCATTTGAATAATGGAGATTGAAAAGGATGTGAATCTCATTCACCGATTCATTTCCTCTCTCTTGTCATTCCCCTTAAAGGGATTCATCCACTTTTTCCCTTTCCCTTGAGAAACTCTAAAGCCCTTCTCAAATGACCCCAATTATGATCCATCACCTGAGAAACCGTAGACTCCAATCTCCAAACTATTCATCTCAAACACTTTTACTCCATTTAGAATATTCATAACACTACCAGCCACACCCCCACACTCTTTTCAAAAAGGCCCAAGAATTTGTAGAGACCGGAAACTCCCTTTTATCTACCCTTCAAAAGTTCAAACACCTTCAATCCATCATGCATCAAAAAATCCCTTGGACATCATCAAAATCCTCTCTTCTTCTTATATTTATTATTACTATTGCACTTGTATAAGAAATCCCTGCCATAACAATACTCTATAACCATCCCCTGTAACAGCTAAAAACAAAAGTTGCCCCTCATAACAACTAAAAACATAAGTTCCCCTCATAACGATTAAATGTAAGAAGCTCAAAGGGATATTTTTTAAATCATTGAAAAGCCCTTAATGCCCTTAAAGCCCTTGAATAATACTTTGACTCTTGTCATTATTCTTCACAATGCAATTCCTACAACTCCCGGGTAACACCACTTGCTTCTCCAACTGCTTTTTCAAAACGTATTTTAGTAGTTGTGGGTTTTATGCTGTAGTTGACTTGTTATTAGGGACATTGTGCTAGTATATTAATTCTCACAGCCCTCAGGTCTAATGGATTGCTTGTGCATCATACAGAGGAGATTTCATTCATTAAAACTAACGTCCCCTTTGAACAAGGATCCCTTTTCTACTTTCAATCCCTAACTTGTGACTTCTCCACTTTTCTCTCTCTCTCTCCGAAACTGTGAAAACTATCATTTCTAATGACCACATCACCCTTAAATGGCCCTTAAACACAATCTCGGGGGCTGTTCATAATTAATGCCCGCATGGGATCCTTCATAGCTCTTTCTTACAAGTCACATATGCTTCAAATACCAAAAAAACAATGCTAATAAATTAATTTCATAAAATTTCCCTATTTTTCATTTGTAATTTCAATGGCCAACCCTGAAGTCCCTGATGTAACCATTATAAATGCTACGTGAACTTGCTTTAAAGACAATCTCAGATGTTGCTCATAATTAATGCCCGCATGACAAGTCACGTGAAGTTGCCATGCCCTTAAAGTCTCCTCTGAATCTGCTACTAACATCTCATTCAACTTTCCTCTCTTATTATTTTATCATTTGAGTAGTGAAGAGAACAGTTGGTAGTTCACATCCACCCACTATGTCCTCAACATTCCAATCTCAAATTAAATCCAATGACTAGAGAGAGGAAACTATAAAAGCCATCAACATATTCCAATTCTACATTACAACCCATTTATAACTATTTCAAAACTACAAGCACAACTTTCTTATAAAATAACAAGCTCTTTATTCACACCCTTGGCCCAAGTTCAAACTCTTACAAAGGTCATCAAAAATAAAAGACACTAATACAATCTGCACATGGAACATGGAAACTCCAACATTCCCTTTTAAACCCTTTAATATTCTTCTATAACATTCAATTTAATTTATTTAACAGTATTACAGCATTAACGAGCGTTTCTTCATATCCAAAAGCCCCGTTTATACTTTCTCTTTTATGGGTTATCTTACTCATGCTACATTTAAAAAAAAATCCAACTAACATGAGTATGATAGGAAAGTATAAACTCGACTTCAACTTCAAAGTTACACATCCTTAAAAGATCGTCAAAATTAAAGGCTAGAATTAAAAATAAAGGGACATGGAAACTCCAGGACAGCCTTTAAACTTCTTATGGCCATAATAATAGCCCCAAGCTAAGTGCCCTCACCCTTATGCCCATTTTAATTAGATTCAATCTCTTAGCTCAGTATTATTAAGCCCGGCTTGTACTTTCCCATAAAGATATTGTACTAATGAATTATAACAACATGAGTAAGATAGAGAAAGCATAAGTATGACCATTTATAGTATTTTCTTAAACAAAGTTGCACATCCTTAAAAGACGATGTTATAAATCAAGTGTATGAATTTAAATGGAGATGGAAGAGAGCCGTCCAGGGTTCCCTCCAAACTTCAGAAACGCTATGGAATTTTATAAATCTCATTTAGATTTTAATGAATTGGCAAAAAGGAAATGAAAGCGGGTAGCGGAAATTCGTTTTTGCAAAATTGTGCTTTTAGGAAATTCGGGGAGTTTGAATCCCACACAAAATACAAGCACACAACCTACCTACAAACCTTTTAAGGTAATCAACAAACCTGTGAGAAGCAGGAAGCAGAAAGTCACTCTATTATACTCAACTCGACTCATAACTCAACTCATAACTCAACTCCCATAAGTTACCCTCTAACTCACTTGCAATACTAAAACATACTAATACTAGCATTATTCCCTATGCAAATGAGTCTGAGTGAGTTTGACGGGCCGACTCAACTCAAGAGAGTCGAGTTGACTCAACTCTATATAAAAGCATATCCATACTGGAAATATTATTTCCTGGAGCTAATGTACTGGAGATTGTGGATGGACTGTTCATATTACGTCCTGGAGATTGTGGGTGGAAGCTGTTTACAAAAGCGGGATAAAATCCATACAAGTTTATACAGTGAGTTAATAGCCATCCCGAGATGAATCACTTCCAGTCCGACTGACAAAGAAATACCCGGGCATTAGCAAAGAGCACTTGCCTCCTATAATTTATAAACGAGATTGAGACTTGGCTAGTAGACCTTCCATTTAGAGAGAGTGCTCAATCAGTCAAATCCTTTCACTCCATTGCCCCCTCTTGACCTCTGCTCAAGGTCATTTACACTTTCCGCTCATTACCCACAAAGGATATTACCAAACGCCTCCACAAATCTGCCAGAGTCCAATCTTTCCTTGTTACTATCAACTATTGGTAAATTTTATTGGAATCTTTTCCTTAGTTTCCTTATTATTACTCGGCCAAAAAAATTACTAGTTACTCGGCTAATTGGCAGTGGGTACTTTGCCTAGTCCTGTGCGGTCAATAACCAAAAACTGACTATCCAAAATAATATTAGCCAACAAAAATTATCCAAAAACGTGTGCAAGGCATTTTTCAGCCAGTTTTCTAAAATGACAAAAAACGTGAGGGTACTAAAATCTACGACTCAGAAAATCATGAAGAAGCTGCTAAAATGTAAACACTCGAGTAGTTGGCTCTCATTTAAAAATGTCTTAAGTCACAACAACAATTATCCTAATAGTCAACAGACAATATAGTCTAAAAAAACATTTCTCTAATTGACAAACGAATGCATTATATAAAATCCAAAACAATTTCAAAATTACAATGACTTTAAGTGGGAATTGTTGAAGGAACTGATTCTGCAAAATCATATAATTTAAATAACCTTTTGTTTTCAGAAGTCATAAGGGTCCATGTTTTCGACAGCATCGTAAGAATACCAGCATCTTTAGCCTCCTTAAATACTCACGTATGGAATGAACTACTCAGATTTAAAATCCCTCTACTACTTATAAACCAAGTGAAAGAAACGAACAAACATACAGACATTAAAAGGGAATTCTCATTGTAGATTCACCCCTTCGCCCCAATCCTGACAACTGATCACTACTGAGACACAGTCTAATCTATATATTTCCCAGCAATTTTTAACTGTTGAATTTGTTGCTTTTCAACTGCCGTCTCTGAGCATTTGATAAAAAAAACTGATGAAAACGCTGGGAAGTATAGAACCCCTAAGACAGTCTTACATATCATCCACATTTGTTTTAACATAAAAGAGAGACAATTATTTTATTTATAGCTCAATATGATTAAATTTGTGGAGAAACGGAGGGTTGAGTCTGAGCCCCTGAGCCTCCTTACCACATGGCTCAGCCTTTTGTTGCCATACTCCATGAATTTACTAATGTAAATATTTATTATACATACCCATCACACATTCCCCGATAAGCCCGCTACTAAGGTTAAGGTTTACTCTTTCAAAGGGCCCTTCATCCCCAACGTTCCCTCCTCACCCCTTTAAACCCACCCCTTCCTTCTCCCCGCAATTCATGGATCCAGCCCCTCTGGGCGGGATGGGGACGGAGCGTTAGAGTGTGGAGGATACATGTAACCCATCCGACTTGAATCTCTCAAATCCTCTCTTTGATGATTTTTATGCAAATTTAATGAAGACTGGTAGTTGGTGGTGAGGACTGGAGTTGATGTGAATTCGGCTTCAATCAAAGGTCTAGTCAACTTCAAAGGCCTCCTCTTCCATATTATTATATCCTCTCTCTTTCAAAATGTACTTGAGGTGCCCTTCAAGTGGGCCCCTCTACTTATTTTTTGGAATAATCAGGAAGGGATTGGAAGTAGGTGAGTGAGACTTGAGTCATCTCGTTTCAAAACCTCCTGACCACACTCGACTATTTCACACATCCGCCCTCCAATCTCCATATCCCTTTATAAATATTCACACACTCCTTCCTCCTTCCATGGGAATGAACTTAGAATCCAGCCTTCTCCTCTTAACTGGGATTTAGATAAATCACAACAAAATTAGGATCACTGGTTTTTGAAAAATTTCGGTTATTTCCTTAAAAAAAATATGATCATCGACCTGAATGAACTCACAATGGAGGAACTTTACCTGTATCCAGGATAAAACCTATGAACCGGCACTAAAAAATCTAGAAAAATAACTGGGTCATGAAAATTAAAAAAATCACATTGCTCAAAAATGTAAGAGAATTAAAAATGAATTGTTCTCTTGATGTAAATGTTGAGCCCCTGGTCGAGCTTATTGACATTAAAAAGTGTTGGATTGTGAGTATTCAGACTTTTGGGCTAAAGTAATTAGTGGATGACGAGCCATTGTGGATACTCTGTTGAGTGGTTCATTATATAAACAGATTATAATTGAAAATATTGCATAACAACTTAACTTACATAACCTGTCCAATTAACCTAAGAGATTCCAGCACAAAAATATCCCACTCCGCTCTACTTACATAATTCACATCTCACTTTAAATATTAACTTATATAATTCACATTTAATTTGCTAAACCTGAGTTTTGATGATCATACCCGACCGCTTTTCACCTTATCATGAGTATAACGTTACGAAAAACATTTGACCTTTGACTTCAAAAACGGTAACTGAAAATACATCAAAACTCCCCCTGAAATTTTGGCCCGATTCGGGCCTGGGATTTAATAGTACTCTATCATCTTGTTAATTCCTTACCACTTTCCCTAATAATAGTACCTCCCTAATCTTAAGTCCATCAATTGCAAATACTAATTTACATTCCTACTCTATTTTGACACGGGAAAACATTTCGAAGGGGTCTTTCTTAAAATATCATCCTAAATAATAAAACAGGAAAAGTTAAAGGTAAATCAGGAAAGTGACAGACGAACACAAATAAACGATTTCCGCGTTATAATTTCAAGAGAATAGCGAACTAATTAGTTGACTGGGTTGATGTGGTCCAGACTAGTGAACCACCAAGAACCCGACTCAACACAAAGCCACTTCCGTAAATAGAAATAGATGGGGGAAACAAACTCAGAACTTATACAAAGGGTTACAGTATCACTTACAATTCCATTAGTATAACATAACACATCCACAAATCCAAAAAATCTACTCCACACCAACCGATGAGGACAGGGCTACCAAATGCCCGACCTCAAGAATGGCTAGTCTAGAAAAGGGCACCAGGGGCAAACGAGTTAAAAAAATAAATATGCCCGACTAAGAAAGAAACACCCCCTGCAGCCCTGGGGGCAGACTGCCTCGGGCAGTGTTTTCAAAGTGGACACGGAGACATCCCAAATACAATGCACACATCCAAGAGTACCTGCCTATTTAAGGGGGCATGCCAAGGGCACAAGATAAGGCCCTTTGTGCGAGCAGTATCTCCCCAAGTTTTTCCTAGTGAATATAATATGGGTCAGTATGGGCATTGGAATGACTGTCCATACCCCCCAAACCAAGAAGTCAAAGGGGATTATAAAGTTTAATAAGATAGAAGATATATTTGGAATGGTTGGGAGCTTCTGCTACCCGGGAGTTGTAGAACAATGAAATCCCGCAGTCCCCTTCTGAAGCCAGTGAAGAAGAGTAAGTGTGAGGAATGTATTTTGAAAGTCGGTGGGAGTAGTCGGTGGTTTAAGGGTATTAGACTTAATTCCGACTCCTCCATCCAGAAGCTCAAGCGTCCGGGAAGTGAAGACGTTGACTCCTCGCTCCTTGGTCCGCAAATAATGATCAAGACCTCAGAAATAATTGGACTCCCGGCTTGTGAACCAAAGATCAATCTCCTATCAAACCCTCTCCTCACAGTCCTCACTATACGGACATCGGGGAATATAATATTTCCACTTGAATTAGCATCACACAAGCCCGGCTATTTCTACTCCTCTTCCGACATCCTTCTCATACGCAAATGGACAAATCTACCCGGAAATTATCACAAGGGTCTCCTCTTTCATTCTTCCATGGAGAGGAAGCCCTTCACAGATTCACAACTCACATCCCCACATTCTATGCCAGACGGGATTTCCCCCCCAAAAATTAAACCTATTTAATATTTATTTTTACCCCATTTCCAAGAATACCCTGAATACCGGGGGGACCAGGAACGTACCAAGTGACTCGGGTGAAGGTCACCCTCACGGTCCTGAACATTGGAGAGGCGGAAAAGTGAATGACTGTAGGGACAGAGTCAAGTGCCCCTTACTTCACACATTCCTCCTCGAGTTGTTCCAATTTTGACAGAGCAAATCGGATGATTTGCTCTGGTGTCCCTAATCCCAGTTTTGATTGGACGTTGGACCGTGACTGAAATAGTTTAGGAGAAGGTGTGGAATTAAGTCCCCTCATCTCCTCATCCAGTCTCATCAATTTAAAGCACGAGTTTGGATGGAGGTGTCAACTAATGCTTTATAATTGGATCATTAAATGAACCACGGGACAATAAATCATGGTGAACAAGATCTCACATATTTCCCACTATGCTAGAGTTAGTTTTGGCTTCTGATTGTGACCAATTGGACATCCCCCCCCCCCCCACAAGCCTAAACAAGGAGTGTTCAGCGACCATTGACCTCCTGGATTACCCAACTAGTAATTTACGAGCATCCTTTAAGGTGATGAAAGGTTAAGGTTAATTAAGACAAAGGCTGATCCAAGACACCGATAACGATAACACCTTCAGAGCTGAGAAAAGTAATTAAGCCCTCAGGTCATTAAAGTACCACCACCACCGCCTTCAACAATAACAAACACAGAGTAATCTAATCTCCTTTAATGGGATGGAGGCATGCAAATTAGCTATTAGCACAGTCACCCCGAGTCAAACTTGACATTGTTTACCCACCATTTCCATATCTTCAAAAGTCATTACAACCCTTTTTAGCCAGACTCCGAGGGCTTATAGGATCCAGTGCCTCTCTCCCTCTCTCTGTCCGTCTAACAACACAACTCTCGTTTAACTTATCCAATTGGCTTGGAATTTGGTGCACATCTTTTTAGGGTACCAGAGATAAGTTATATATTATTATTACCCCACTAGGGTCATAATCTTTTCATTCATAGGGAGAATATTTTTTTGTTGGAAAATTTAACAGGGATTTGTGTGGGGAAATTTTAGGGAGTCGGGCTAAATGAAGTTGGAGAGGGAAGATAAGTTTTATGCTTAAAGACCCTCATTAAATTTCTCTTTTAAATTGAGGAATTACAATTCGGTTATTCAATCCATTTTAAACCCACAACCGAAAAGTCCACTAAGAAAATAAAAAAAATCTGATCTTGGAGAAAACTTTTGCTCAAGTAAAAACTCCTGGAGGTTAGGTTACTCTATATGAACCTAATAAAAGTACCTATGACCCCAAAGGGGCATAAAAACGAGTATCGGTACATCCTCTTTGGTTTAAACCCGAGCCACCCATTCTTGGCCAAAATCTTGTCAAGAAAAATAATATTATTTATTATAAGTTGCGAAAGGCTGAAAGTTTTGTATAAAGTGGTGGGACTACTAATTTGAACATCAATAGACTTGCTCAAATTGCATTTACCTTATGCATAAAATCTATAGAATCTCTAAAAGCCCGACTCCTCCTTTCCCCACTATCTACTCTAGCAATTCCTTCAAATCTCTGTCTGTCTGTAAGTTTATATTTCTACTCCTCCATACCGGCTAGACAGAATTTATTAAGTTCACTATCAACAGTGGCCCAATAATGCAATGGCCCTGCACACATCCAGTTACATATACTTTGACACTAGAAATCAACAAAGAGAATTCACTTGGTATGTCCGTTTGTGTGTGTTTTTACCACCGTTGAATCAAAATATACATTTGTCACCTCTCAGCCATGCCCGTAATGACCGACCTGATGACATTTGATTACTAGAGCATGTATTCTTAGTGATGCCCGTTACAGCGGGCACGGATCCCTCCTCTAAAATGCATGGAGATATCCTTCTTGTCTCTTTTATAGTTTTAAATGAATAGAGTGGGAGTGATTGTGAAATGCTGTAATCTCATGTCTCATATCTTCTAATTGGAGGCTATGAAAAATGCTGTTTTGTTCTCCATGCCCGAAATGAGGGGAAAGCACGTTGGGCTAATTACATTCCCTTTAATGCTTGCACACAATTCAATTGTTTAGATCAACAATTCCCCTCTCAACTCTTTCCCCCATTTCATAAGACTCTAAATTACCCTCTCTTTCATCTCCATATATTCTCACTAGATTCATCAAACACTCTCTCCAATTACATTCACATTCTACATCAACATGAGCTAAAAGGGCTCACTTTACCAAGACCCAAGAACAGACTCCACTTTTAACTTTCGACTACCAAATGGAAACGGAGAGTGGACTCGGTAATTCATATCCACATTTAGCACTTGGTCACAGGACCATTTCATATCTGTACCGAACTCTCCAACTTGTGTACCCAAACTCCCCGTGTACCGACAACTATCTGTGTGTTCAACTCCCAGTGTCTCTCCAAGTACCGAACCCTCCCTGTACCGAGAACTCTCTATGTACCAAACTGTTTATGTACCGAGAAGTCTCTGCGTACCAAGAAGTCTCCTTGTACCGAACTCGGGCCCCCCTCATCTTCTTCATCTAATCTCAACAAGCTTGGAAAGCTAAGAAGAGAAAAAAGTGGTAGATTGGACAGAGGACTTAATTTGTGCTTTAGAAATTAAGTCCTCCTCCAGTTCTATTGAATTTGTAGAATCAGAAACAGGCCTCTTGGCATTACTTTTGATAACCTCTCAGTTTGCCTTTAACCTTATTTATATAAGACACTGCACTTTATAAATATATAGACCCTTAAGAAAGTATTTGGTGAACAGGAGACCCGCACTGCCTCACCGACATAATCTTCAGAGTTGATGACATCTCATCAAATTATTTTTCTATCCTTTTCCTATATTTGCTCAATCAGCAACATTTCTATCAACTCCAGCATAAAGAAAACCTGACACTTGACACTTAAGTACCCGACCCATCCTCTCTCTCCAACCCTCTGTCTCAAACCAAAGGCCTAATTACTTTTTTTTGCTTCACTAGATTTTTAGTATAGAGTTTTTTCTATGGACTTAGCCCCAAACGTCCAGGTCCTGTGTCATTTGGGATGACCTGACCTGACCTCTGCAGTAAAGCAAAAGTCTCCATCTCCATCTTTATTAACGAAATAAGTACAAATCTGACCTTAATTTAACAACTCGACAGTGACATTTTGGATGTCAACAGCTGTAGCCTTAACCTATAGGCTACCCGGGTATTTGGTACAATGAATGGGTATGGGTTCCTTTATACATTCCCAAAATAAAGTGAACCTCTCCGAATGCGGGATAAATGGGAGGAGGATGGGATGGAAACCTCTCAAGTGTCATTTCGGAAATCTCTACCCCCCGCTCTCCCACCACCCCCCAACATCCACAAAAAATAACTGTAGATGATGAGAATGTCATTGAATATTATTGGATAGGTTGATTTCTAAGTAGTTCTTAGGGATTACTCCACCCTTACAAATTACTTGCCTTTCATTCAGGGAACCATAAAGAGAGCCTTGGAAACTCGTCTTCATTCCATCTCCTTCTACACAACATAACAAAATAAGAAAAACTCTTGTGGCCAACAAAAGCTCCACGCATTCCAATCTTTGGAAACCAACTGGAAACTATTTTCAAAAATAGCTACAAACCACCTCAAGGACCTTCAGTGCCCTGTGCAGTTATACCATACACAAGTTCAAGGGCCGCCTTTAAAATTGGGTCCCCTTTGCCCCCTCCTGGACTCAAATGCCCCCTCTTTGCAATTCCTCTGCTTTCAAGTAGTATCTGCATAGAAGCCCCTTCTAGTGCCCCTTGCCCTCGCCCGGCTCCTGTATGTCTAACCGATCCGAGATTCCTAGAGACCCTGCAGACGATCATGTAAAAGTCTATCTCTTATCAAATGAATGGAAAAGATGGAGAAGAAAGGGCCCTCAACTATAGCTCACTACTTTTATCTTCTTCAAAACTTGTTCCCCATCATCGACCATCGGCAAACAATCCGAAAAAAAGGCCAGGTCCAACAACATCTCTCCTTAATAACAACTTCCCTTCAAATTAGAAACTATTCCAATTCAATATCTACCTCTTCTATAATCTATCCAGCCAAATATAAAGAGGAGACTTCGAAAATCCTACATCAAAAAGACGCATTTAGACATTATATTCATTCGTTATATCCAAGGAGGAGCCGGGTGAATCCGCTTACGGGAATCCTGGAAGGAAATGCCCGAATAAAAAGTAATCCTTAGCCTGTGAGAGATAATCTCGTTGATGGAAGAGCCGGTGTGCCCACACCGGTCACCAAGGGGCCGAAAACTTTCTTTCAACTCTGCCACCACCACCGACCCAAAATTTATCTCTCCAACCGACCACCACCACCGACCACCCTGGCCTGGCTTCCTCAGACACATTTCAAAAAACTTTTCCCATTAGCATTATCCTTTGAGAGAGCCTTTGCCGGCCCTTGCCCCTTATTCCTCTTTCTACTAAACTAAGCTCTTCTTTCAACTTAGAGAAATATTAAAAATTATAGACCAACCTGGACTCAAAATCTACTCCAAAAATGTAAAGAGAAAGTTTGGTAATTACTTGGAGTACCTTCTTTCAGAAAAACTTGCTGGACTTGTTGAGTTCCGAACCTCAAAGAGTTGACCATACTCGAGAATCCTTTTAAATCTATGACCTCTTCCCCATTCTCTAGAGTCTTGACCGTCAAGGGACTCAGACCTACAAACTATTACACACGGTCAATTATTCAACTCTAAACTCATTTTAAATCACCATCCTTTCAGTAGTAACAAAAAATAACCAAGGTCCCACACCCCCAAGGGCCAACAAATTCTCTTTCATACAAGAACCCAGCTCAAAAGGATCTCAAGATTATCAGCCTGGGATTTTGTAGACTATGCAGTTCACTCTAAAGTTATTATAAACACTAAAAAATATAACCAAGGTCTGCCCAATACCGCCAAGGGCCAACAACTTTTCCTTCATAATAGCCCTTAAGGATCTTAAGATTATTAGTCTACAATTTTGTGGACTAGAACAGCTGACAAATCAAAGGCTCAAATGTCCATCCTGAGATTAGAAACTTGTCCTCAAATTCCCAAAAGTACCTGTCCAATCTCCATGCATATTTCCTAAACTAGCCCCCGAGGGGGCTTACACTTTTTACAAAAACGCCCGGGCGTCGGATGCCCTTATCTCGAATCCTAATCTCTTTTCCCACCGAGGGCTCCTACCAAATCCTTCCCCCTTTGCCCCCCCGCCTTATAACAACGCTCTTCCATGTATGACGAAATCCGTCTAGCAAAGTACAACCGGCTCTTCAAAAAAAAGTCCTAGTCACAAAGATGTAAAGGGATTATCCTGTTTCCACAATATAACCTCATCTCACCTGTGAAGCAGTAAAACAAATCCCTTTATTATCACCAAAGCCCTAGGGTCCAAATACCCGGGTAGTATAAGCGTGTCCTTATATGAACTGCATGAAGGAATGACCGGGAAGTGACGGCCGGGTTCTGAGAATCTTTAATTTATTTCTGTGGTCGAGAGGGTGGTCCAAATGGGAGGGATTGTATTTTCGGATATTTACAAAGCGGGTATCGGATTATTTTTTCTCTTACAATCGGGTTCTTATTGTGTCCACGATTTTTTATACAAAAGCATGGGGTTAGTGGAATCTCTCTATTCCCATTTCCCATTGGACTCATTCAAATTGCACAAGATTCTCCTCTTTTTACGACAAGCCTAAGGTCACCCTTCCGGAAGATTTCCTACCCCATTTGCCCCCACTGACCCCCACCAACTCAATCAACTCTTTTACACACTCTCAGAAACTAAGAACTAGAGCGGTGTAGACTTTATTATTTTATCCTTGGACTGTTCTTCTATTCCTTTTCTCATTGACCTATATACTCTATAATTCCCTTGAAATGTCTGTCTGTCTGTTTCAATACTCCTTCATAAATATCAGACGAGATTTAAAAGCTGAATTTATGATTTGCAAAGGACGACAGGGACATAATTATGAGGATGTCAAAAAATCAACCCTGAATCTGCCAAGAAAGGGTACTCACCAATAGTGGCCAAATAATGGGCCTGTAGACGCCTTGTCTACTCTATCATTCCCTTAAAATCTTCGTCTGTCTGTTTCACTACTCCTACAAACTACCAGGGGAGTTGAATAGCTCATTTCCTAAAGAAAGGTTGACATTTATTTGATACTTTATCAAGTGTATTAATTCCATCCTCTTCCTCCAAATTCCCGACCAGAGGGGACATGTTACCCCCAGACTCGGGACTCTGTCAAAAAGAGACATGATTTATTCCACTAAAACATATCAATTATACTTCATCTCTCCTTTCATACAAAACTTGGTCAACATTCTCAACATTTTCTATCTAAAGGTTTTTTTACCCCCACTCCCCCCCCCAGTCTGTCCATGAAGCTTCAACGTGTCATTGCCGATAAAAAAAAAGCTAGCCCCACTGGCACCTCCATTTGTCTACGGAGTGAGACTACACAAACTGCGGGATCAAGTCTTCCCGAAACGTGTAACCCGGCAATCCCCTCTCTTCTAGATATATTAGCCGAGGTCCGGGTGGGAATAATCCCACTCGGATTTTGGGGATTTGAGTCGCATACAAGTATTTTACCAGGGAAAATGCCACAACAGTGCCCAGTCCTCTCTTTTCACTCACCAAAGGACATTCTCAACGTCCCTCTAGGTTTTTTGGCCCTATAACTCCCTCATACATGAACGGGAATTTGGCATACATTTTGAAAACCCCTCTTGCTCTATCGAGATTATAAGCTGCCCCATCCGTCTCTGCCCTTGATAAAATTAACACTACTGCATATACGCCACTGAAAAATAGCTCCCTCATGCATAGACGTGCATTTCAGATGCCCATTAAAACTCCCTTTTGCCCTAACGAGGAAAAACTAGATTCTTCTATTTCTAAACACTATCAAATATCTTGATCATGAGTTATGAATTCGATTGCATTTCCATACCCACTCACTACCGAGAACTAAAAGGTCATTTAAAATCCTGCAATAAATTACTCCGTTTTAGAGACGTGGATCTGCTCAAGGCTTTATCCAAATCATATGAAGGAGATTGGGTGTCAAACAATATTGAAATAAATATCTGCCTTTCATCTCTGCTTACCCGAGCTCTACATTTTCCCCCTCCATTTGTCCAAAGCTGTAAATTATAAATTCATTCCTTTACAATAAAATAACAAGTGATATTGCTGGAATAGCCAAACTGAAATGGCCCAATCCGCCGTTCCAGGTTAAGTCCAGGACGAATTGTCAACTACCACTTTTATTGTAAATGAGTTGCAAAAAAGTGGGTAATTCCAGCTGCATTTCGGTCATCATAAATCAGGTGGCATCAAGTGGCATTTGAAGATGGGACTCTGGATAGGTCAGCTCTTCCATTCCACCTAAAATCAACCCTCTTTCCTCAATCCAAATCTATGTTGACTATTGACAAAAACTTTGCCCAATTCCCGTATCGTTCCTTCATCTCGGTGATACCCAGTACCGGGTACGGGTCAGGTCAAGTTGGAAGTGATCTTACCTAAGCTCCATTCAAATGGGCTTTACATCCAAGCATTCCCCTGGGGTCTGTTCACAATCCACGAGGGGGGCATGGCCTACGTCGTCATTACAATCCAGGCTTGCAAATGCAAAGCTGGTCTCCCACTTGATCCTAAAATCTTTAAACTTTACCCATCAACAACTTCCCCTAAAGCTGTCTTACGTGAATTATGAATGGGGCATAAGTCCCCCAAAGTCCCCTTATGTTATTCATCCAGATTGAATTGGAATGTCAAAGGGATCTCCTTATTTCCATACCAATTTATTCTCCATGTTTTTCATCCCAATTCCACTCTCTCCATAAAGATTTCATTCTCGGAACCAACAGCCACTTCTCCAGCCTAAAAACATAAAGAAGTGGCCCACGTCGGAGTCTCTTCCTCTAAATCGGTACGGAACGTTTCACAGAGACCGGATTGAGCCTCCTACCGGGTAATACCCGCATTAATTCCCATGTACATATTTATTTTATAAAAAAAACCGCATCAAGTCACAATTTTATTGCTCACAATTGAATAAATACATTAAACGACGTGAGAGAAGCTAATCTTAGCTAATCATAATAAAGACCCTTATCTCCAAAAGTCATCATCCATAAAACTTGTATTGGGGAAAAGAAAAAAGCCCGAGTCTACAAAGTAGAATAATAACTAACACCGCACTTGTCTAAAGTATACAAAGCTAAAGTCTAAGAGCCTAAACGGATCTTCAAGTTCCGGGGAAACATTTATACAAACTACCACATGAGCCCCCAAAGACCCTTCGTCCGGGCTCCCCTTAAACTAATAAATATAACCTATAACCATCGTCTATTACAACCATTTTCAATAACAGTACAAAGCCCAATTACCGGGCTGACACCTCCATTTACATGTACTCAACCAATCCTTCCTAAAAATGAATACATTTAATACGATGAAACAGTCAGAAACTTTCAAATTCAGATTCTTTATATTCTTAAAACAATGGAGAAGCTAAAATACCAACAAGCCCTCTGCAGTCTCTTCAATATTACAACTTATCGACACGTCGACCAGTTCCATATACCGCTTCTATAATCAATACAGGATCAGGGTGGAATGTTCTTCAGGTAGAAGGGCCCTACCTACTTTTCCGAATATATTAATACACTACTAAAATTAGACATTGACAGGTGGATCGAGATCTTCAAGAGTGTCGCTTGTGGCCACGGCGTTGATCATCTGTATGTGATGTCGACTAGCGCGGCGCTGGAGATTTTCCTTATCATCCCCATACTGTTGGTGGTAAAACTCCTTCCTCATCAACGTGTCCAGGGTGGCACATCGAAAGCAGAGGATCTCCTTGAAGGGCCGTCGGAAGTCCCGGTTAAGGGTCGCGTAGATCAGCGGATTCAGCGCGCTATTCACATACCCCAGCCAGTTAAACAGTGAGGAGACCCACACTGGAATCTCAACGTCTGAAATAATCACAAACATCATTTTCTCAACGAGTCCAACCAACAACATGGACAATCAAATCAGGAGGAGAGAGGACTTAGGAATTAGTCCTGCCAATGAGTCATAACTCATCTCACATGAGTTGAGTCCGCCTCAGACTCACTTAACTCATTGGCATCCTAATAAGGAATCATAAAAGCAAAGGAGCAAGCAACCCGGACCGAGTAAAACCGGGCAAAACGGAGGTCACTCAAGGGAACCCAATTCTCTTTAGGGATCAAAGTCCCCGCAAGATTGAGAGGACCCAATAGGGTGTCAAATATGATGGATCTGCCATAACAAAAGACAGAGACTTATCGATGAGAAACTGTAAAAAATGAAGCCCCTCTAACGCCATGCGGGTATCTGCTGATATCGGGGAATGCCAAGCGGGCATGAGGGTATCTCCAGGATGAACCAAGAGAGAATCAGCTCGGATTTGTTGAGGATGGAGGAGTGTTATGAAGAGAATAGCCATGAGAGCTTCTGCCATTGATTCCCCCACGTAAAATTCTCTCTCTCTCTCTCAACAAGGAGATTTAAGTGCAGAGGAAATTGGATATTGAGGAGGAGGATAAAAAAATCGGATATATGAAAAAAAAATCGGATATTTCTTTTGGCTCGGATCCAACTCGACTTTTGCATAAAAGAGAGGTATAACTACAAAGGGATCCAGTTACTTGAAGGTCCCTTTCTCCAGTTACTATAACTTCCTCTCCAGTGACTCTTCTCCAGACTTGTTGGCTAAATGGACATTTATTGACATCCACTCTCATTCATCACCAAATAACTCATCACTCACTTCACTACTAAACAAAACTCTGTGAGAGAGAAAGCAGGAAAAGTTGGACAAATATTTACCGTCTTCCTCACGTCACTCCAAAACACTTTGCAAACCCCACAGAAACTAAATACCAAATCCAATGTCAAACACTAAAAACATTTAAAAATCTCCACTACCCCTACCACCTAAAATTACATGACCTCCATCCAAATCTATAACCACATAAAGTTCAACTACCCGTTTCATCAATCACCTTCAGTCCATAAATAGCAGGAAACCAAGCCGACTGCGTCAAAAAAAACCCACACTAGACGGGCATTTCTTGCCCCATTCCAACTCTATTCTTTACAGGGGGCAAACTCACCCTCCCCGGAGGTCGTCAGATCGATAGTCAAAATCGACCACACAACCCGAAGTCACCCGGGCAGATTAAAAATTACAGTCGGGGATTTGGCTTGCATGATTACTTTAAAATGTCTGTCTCTTCATTACTCCTCCATTTCGGGATTTTGTCCCCTCTGCACATTTCAACCTTAAGACCCGATATCTACTCTATAATTCTATAAAAAATGTCTGTCTGTTTGTTTGACTACTCCATAACTACTAGATCGATTTTAAAACTCATTCAATCAAGTAGATTTTTAGACGACGGACATGTAGATATAATTTTGTCAAAAAATGACCCTTGACCTTCAAACAGGTCGGGATCAATGAATGCCTAAGATTTAATATAGATTCGAAGGACCACATTTTGTTGACTCACTTTCTGAAAGAGATGAGAGAGAAATAGGTTCTATGCAAATAAGAGGGATTTCACACCCCGCCGAGTCAAAATAGTTTAAGGGAGCATTCCTAATCCCCCGTAGAATACCCGGGTTTTTCACGCTCCACTGCCAATACACTTTGTGTATGAATGTAGGAAATTAATTTAAATGATAGAGAAGCAGCTTTTGGGATTGGAGAGAGGAGATTTGATTGTTAGATAATAAATTAATTTCAATCTGCCATCGTGCACAGATTATAATTGTGAGAGAGGCTTGAGTAGAAAGGGACACTTACTGTTAATTGTGAGGAAGGGTCGACAAATGGCGGTGATGAAGAAGGGAAGCCAGCAGATGACGAACGCGGACATAATGATCCCTAGAACAGTAGACGCCTTGTGTTCCTTCAGCCCTCCGAATAATTTCTCTGAAAATATATTCAAAATAAACACATTGTCAAAATATATACAAACTTACAATCACTTTATATGCACAGGTAATTCAAAATAAATCTCATCAATCAATTATAGTGTCAAAGTGTCATTAGTAATTAAATTAATTGTCTCAGCCTCATATTTTTCTGAGAACACGATTTCTACAATTTCCCAGACTTTTTATTTATTTTTTACCTCATAATTAAATTATAAGGGCACCATTGAAGTTTTTTTCTTCTTCCTTAACACAAAAAATCATTTTGAAACTTTCTTTGACCTTTGAAATGTCATTATTAAGTAGTGCAGCTACTTTATGTGGATGTTCATGCGTCCTTCCGTCCGTCCGGACGATAACCTTACAACAAGTATTTTTTCGGAACGGTGTATTCGAAATCAGCTTCAAAATCAAAACTCTTGTACTGCGCTCCAACTCTTTCAACTCATTCGAAAATCGGGTAATGACACTCCAACACAGAGTCTAAAGATAGAGAACCCCCCCATCCCCACTTTGAAGTGGTAATCAAAGGTACACACAGGGCTCTAAAGTCTAAGGACACTGTAGTAATGTAATGTGCAAAAGAAGAGACTCATCTCGCATAATTGTCAGCTAGTGTAACGGACTGTGAAGTTGGGGAAGTGTAAATGGGATAAAGGGATTCTCCACCAAATTCCCCGAATATCTACCCTCCGAATTCTGGGAATAATAATCCATTTCCTCAACCATTCTTCCTGTTCACCTTTCACAGAAGCCTTTTTCAACACTTTCAATAGATCAATCTGGAAATACGGGCATTCGAATTTATGAAATATTTTCAACATTCCTTCAAATCCCTTTACTGCGCCTCTTTGCGCCCCTATGACCTCAAACAACCAAGGAAATTGGGACACCGCACCAAGCAAGTCCACATAATTTCTACGAATTCTTCATCACAACACGGCACTTATTTCCCATTCCAACTAATCCCACCAAATCTCATAATCTTATGAAGGGCCTGCAGTGTCAACATTTCATTTCACGAAACAGTTAAATAATATTCAACACACAAGCCTTTTCGGAGAATTCAAGGGGGGAGGTCGACAGACCATTTTCTCCAAAGCCCCCTCTCCAAACTTTTACTCACAGGGGTCTACAGGCCCGTCTACAGGCCATTAAGGGCTATCTTGAAGGTCCCAGGGTAGCATTTTCCACTACATCTTAATCTGTTTCTTTAAGATTAGTCTAGTGATCGATTCAGCTTGAAATTCCTTTTACCAGCAATGCATTTTGAGCAGTGAAACAGACAGACAAACATGTCAAGGGAATTATAGATACAGACAAGATTTTAAAACTTGATTGTTTTCACTGTGTGAGAAATATTGGAGGAAGCGGAAAATAAACATGTGATAGTCAGTGGGGGGGGTACTTGGAAAGTTATCGAGGCCCTAAATATAAATCTATGCACGTCCACACGTCCACACACATTTTCATACTAAGAAATCTGAGAATTCTTGTTGTCTTCCTCATTGTTAACCAGCTTCGGCACTCTCTTTCTTGAGGTAAACCAAACACTGACACCAAAAAGTTTACAAAGTCCCCCCCCCACCAACTCTTACCAAAAGTACGTCTTAAGCTTGGAAACTTTTCTCCAGAAGCTCAACATATTGGAATTTGAGCTGGAGACGGTCTTACAAGTTATAAGGGCACCGTTCCATCCGACCTAACACGTACTTGTGTCTATAACTTGTCTTTGAAACTTTTGGCTACCTTGACACATGAGGTCAGAGGTCAAGCCCTCCGTGCTCTCCCTACAGTTCTTGTAAACTCTAAGGAAAGTTCAAGTAGATGTGGGTTGGGAAGCATGAAGTATAGGGAGAAGCGTTTGAGAGGTAGTTCAAGAAGATTTTGTGGATTTATATTCAATGGTGGTCATTGGATTGAATCCCATTTCCAAGTGCTCATCCAAGCTGCACTTAAACGTACCTTAAGATTCACCCACACTCTTCACAAGATCAAAGCTTGAAGATTTACCAAGCAGAATCCACAACGACACAAAAATTGGACATCCATTTATTTTCTCACCTGCCTCTTCCCTAAGTGTCATATTCGGGGAGATGTCCACCGGTGAAAATGATCCCCCCCTTAAGACGGGCCGAGCTATGGATCCTTCCAATCCATATTTTACTGTCACTCACTTTGACTAGGTCAAATATTTAGAATTCTTCTCTTTTATATTCATAGTTCATAGTAATAAATTATGCATCACTCTCAAAGGTTATCGCTTCACACAGTTCACACCCTTTCTTCCCTTACCACCTCCTTGGGGCCTTTGGGTCCTTTATCTCCCTATAATTCCCTAAACATACATATCTGTCTGTCTGCATCTTTCCCTCCATCTCCATAACTGCTTGAATAATTTTAAAGCTGAATTTTCATTTCCGAAAAAATCCTCGTATCATGACTGCCAAAATCCATGGCCCCCGAGACGTCTAATAAATATGCAATTTTCCAAAGATTGTTCAAACTATAAATTTTTTTTTCAACCCTTTCAAAAGTTTAGGGGACAGCGGGGGGATTCAGACCCAAATCCCAGCCCCAGCTTCACCAAATAGCCTTAACGAAAAATCAAATGGACAGAACACCTAGAGACTAATCTGAACTGAATAACATCAATAAAAATTCGAAATCGCCCTAACATGGCAAATTCCTTACTGTAAACGCGTCATCAGCAATCCTCCGTAATTTCCCTGCCAATTTCGTCAACAGCAGATGATGTCCGCTTGCCCTGACCACAAAACCAAAGCCACAAACGACAACGACACTGTCAACTGTCACCATAATTTAATTACCTAGCAAGTGCCAAATCGTCTTGATTTCAGGGACAGAGACTAACAGGATTCCCCCCATGTAACTTTCCCAAGCCTTGAGAGTGACAAGTCTGGATCAACCTCGTCCCCTACTCCTTCATACACCCAAGAGAAAGTGCTTTGTCAACTTTGCAGCATTTCCAAGGATTTTTTGCATACATCATAGAGAACTGGGTTGAATCCCAGACAACTTTTCCCCCATTTACCACATGCCAAAAGTAGAAGAGCCCTTATGAAAATCTATAGAGTCGAGCCAGAGGTCCATTCTACACAGTCCATGCCCACAACATCCTTTCACAGCTAGAAAGTCTTTAGTAGTGAGAGGGAGCCCTAGATAGAGAAGCCCTATGCACCAGCTCCAACATCTCAATCCGACAGTTCAATGACAATCCTCCACAAAAAGTTTCCCCTTTGATTAATTATTCAGCCTCTGGAGCCAATTTAATCTATTTAATAAATCCATCTTCTCAACTCACCAAGGTCAACACGGAATCAACACATTATACTCCAACTACCCACATCAACCAATTCACAAAACTTTACATCCACGTCCAACATCAATCTAGAAACTTTCAATGACCAGCCCATTATCAAAGGGGCCCCTTCCCCCTTCAATATCCCTTTTCCATCAACAACCATTCAGATCCTATTGAATCGGAACGAATCCAGAAAAAGTATTGTGACCACCGTGCACTGACCACCAATAGATTGTTTTTAGACCACCGACCCCCTCGGTAAGTTAATCAAAGATTCAGTTAACTGATTCCACAAAGTCATTACGAAAAAAGCCCACTGACCTTTTTTGAGTCGATGAAGCGTAGAGGTAGGGAAGTAATACGCAGGGGATGCTCCATTAGCTTTCGTATTACTGGCCAAAGAGGTGGTGACATTATTAGAGTTGTTGATGGAGACGGTGGTATTGGCACTCGGGACAGGTGAAGAAGTGATCAAGGGCGTCGTGACCCCTTGGTCCGAGTTGCGTCCATACTGAGTCATAGATGACGTCACCGAGGGCTTCTTTGGATTATTGGAGAGAAGGGGCTGATTAGTATTGGAGTTTGAGTTGGCAGTGGTTGATGAGGACGTGCGGTGGATGGACGTGTGCTTCCAGCTCATCTGCTTCTTCTTGTCCGCCACCACCCGAAGGATCTTCACGTACACCACCACCATCACGCACAGGGGCACGTAGAACGAGGCCATCGTCGCATAAATCTGGTACCTGCAAACAACAAGACACACATTCCATTACAATCAGAATAAAGATACACAAAATACAACAGATCAATTGTTGGCTAGGACGTCCCCCAAGGTCGGGGTGGGCATAGTCCCGGAAGGAAATGCTTGGGTTGAGTATAAATAAATGACAAGATCTCAAGGGGAAGATATTGAACACTTTCTTTTGTGAATGGGACGGAGGGGGGCAGGGGGGGGGTTCGAGATTTATTTTTTGAGCCAAACTTTTGAATGAGATGTCTTGAGTAGAGAAAGGAAAGATTAATAAAAATAAAACTGAGTGGGATGGATTCGTATGTCCTAACATTTTTGCCCATTTCTTCTTCTTCTTCCGCAAGATTGAGTGGCTTTCTGCATCTTTCAATGGATTGATGGAGATTTATCATCACTCTCCCTTCTCCCTTCTACTCAACTATATGGAACACATGTCTTCTTTTTCCATAACAAGAACCCCCAACTACCTCAACAACAACAAGGAACAACAAGGAATAAATATGGAATAAATCAAGGGAGAAAAACACCCCCCCCCCCCGCAACTCATCTTCTACTCGCTTTTTCAAACGGAGATGACGTGCGGAAATTACAACATTTCTCACACTAAAGTGGCATGTGAATGGGATCCTCACAAGTCATCAAGTCATTTGCATTTAGCTCATGGCGTCGGCTGTAAGGAGGCCCCAAGGCCCCACCCACTACATAGACGAGCTTCATCAGACCTATGACCCATGCCCCACAGCCTCGAATGACTCTCAACAGCTGAGGTACATAGAGTGTGGAAGTTAAGAGCTGTAAATGGTCATAGGTAGTCATTTAATGTACCGACGACCCTAACCACCACACCCCTTTGAAAAAGCAGTGGCAGGCTGTCTCACCTTCCTAGGCCATAGTAACTGCCCCCTAGCCATTAGCCCCCACCTCCCTCAATTCCCTCAAATATCCTAACATTGGATTCCTCTTAGAATTAAAAAATTCCTAAGTCCTGGAGACTGAACCCCCTGACAGATCCCCAAGGAGGCCTTGGCGAGATAACTACACTCAATGTCAACGGATTAAACTCAAGTGAGATTGGCTAAAGGAGATAAATGTGAGAGATATGTTTAGAATTGATAATTGGGAGACAAGACGAGTTGGCTAGTGCATTTCATATTCACCCCCCCCCCTCCTCCCCCACCTTAATCCCCAACATATAAATTGAGTTATCTTTCATACGAGACGATAACTCAATAGGGAAATCCTTGGGCACTGAACTGTGAGGGAAATTCCAATCTTTCAAGACAACGACAAGATCTTACAAATTCTCTTAAAGGCTTCAATTCCCATACTCCTACACATACATATCTACACGTATCAATATGCTATTTATATCCATATATTTCATCTATTATATCAAATATATGCATATTTCTCTAAATCTCAACTCATTTCCATTCCTCTCCCTCTATATTCCAATATTCTAGAACAAAAAGGAGAAAGCTAGTCCCTTGAGGATGCTCAGAATTCCTACCATGAAATCATGAACACACACATCTCCCTTATAAATTTGTAAGTAAGACAACAAAGGAATCCGCACAAATACCATCAATAAAAATGAATCAAGTGGGTGGGTGGGCCGGGCATGAAACTACAAAACCTCAATCCTCACAATACTAAATAGCTCCTCCCCTTCCATATCCAGCCATACTATATAGTCCACCTAATATATTCATCTTCCTTTCTCAACTCTTTAAGATTGATGTGCTGAAAATGTGATGGGCAAATGGCTCAATTTACTTGTAAAATAGGTTGGAATGTGGGCGGATGATTAATGAGCCACCCAACAGCTTTTCCCCATCTCAATTCTCAGTCTACACATTTACAGCCTCTTCAAATAAATAGAATCCCCTTCAAGTCGCCGACCAGGCCACTCAACCAGGCGACCGGGCCACTCAACCAGGCCACTCAACCAGTACAGGACACTTCGGGTCATGACTCATGACATTGTAATACAATACCATTTCAAGGTAGACTCACGTGCACTTTCGTAAACATCCCCGTCCCCTTTAACCTCGACCCATGACTTTTGTGCGTATTGATCAGTGACACATCATCAACTTGCCTATTTCATCAGCCACTTTGCAGGAAAAAAACTGAAGAAAACACTGAGAAAGCTGTGTACTTGAGTGCTCTGGAATCTTTCCAGTGCCCTTAAAAAAAAATGCTCCCTCTCCACCCACATCCAAAATACTTAAAATCTACATGACCTAAAAATAAGTCTCTCCAAGACGTAGAGGAAAGGGTTAAGAGAATGAAATTCCACCTCTTTTAAAACAAGCAGATATAAAAGAATGTATTTAATTTCCATAAACATTTCCTAAGCCTTCCCTTCCACCTCGTCAAGAGACGTCTTAACCTCTTAACTCCAGAGACGCTGTCTAAACCAAGTGTTTCTTATATAACATCTCAGAGGTTGTGAAGAGACTCGACTTAGCTTCTGGAGGACGTGATGATTTAATAAAGCTGGAAGTGCATTTGTGCCCCCATTCCAGCTAAATATGTTAAACAAGTGGAGAGAGAGGTTGACAGAACTTCTCCAGGGACTTTTCTACACTCAGACAGAGAGATCCTTTTTTTATTTAGAAAAGGACAAGGAGCTAAAATTCTCTATTCAATTCCCTCTTCAAAAAATCTCCCTCTGCAGCTTCATTTTGCCCCACTCAAAATCCCTAGCTAGAAATATAATTCAACTCCTTCTCTCAACTTATCAATTTGCAAATCCTCGTGTTTACGGACAGACAGACGGACACGGACATGATTCTACAAGCCGTTGGAGAGGAGGGAAAAATCTCTCAAGTCTTGTTCTGATGACGAGAAAGGCTGTTGTCTCTCCTTGGCAAATCTTACGGATTCCAGAGGGGCTTATTAGCAATCGGGGGCAGAGGAATGGAATATTCCACTTGTTTTAACAACCCCGGGTAGGGCCTCCCTATTTCTAAGACACAAAAAGCCCGGATCAATCTTTCCTCAGTTTACCTTTTCAAACTTTTGAGAGGGGCTCAATTTCGTAGGGGAGAAAGGAAATCCCATCTCAATTCTATTTTCCACGAAACTGGATTCCTACTTTTATTTTTTTTTACATTTCTTCAAATCATGTTCGGATATTTAAGAGAGTATCCTCCGAATTCAAAAAGAGAAAACCCCGAGATTTTCCAACCCGAAATTTTCCAAGGTGTGGGAGTTGAGGAATATTATTTACGCATCCCGGGTTTCCATTTCTTTAGTTCTTATTATCCTTACTAGGCGCCTTTACATGCTTACTAATGGGCCGCTATTGATAGGGACCTTTTGGAGGTCAGCAGGAGATTGTCCCCTCTGCATAGGTATATTATCCACACTCCCTATTCTCTTCCTATCCTATCAGATATTCAGCTTTCAAATCCAAATTCAGTTATGGAGAGGAATAGAAAACCAGGCAAACATTTAAAGGGATTCATAGAGTAAATTGTGACCTACTCTCCGTTATTAATTATCTACTCAATAATCCTCTAAAACTGCCTGTCTGTTTTCACTACTGCTAACTGTACTACAAGGACAGGCCAGATATTAAATGTGAATAGCCTATTTCATTTACTATCCCTCAGACATAATCAAAATACTGTCCAAAAAGTAGATTTCTGACCTTTAAAATATCCTCATCCTTACTGGGCCAAACATGGGCCTGCCGACCTCCAAATCTCTAACTAACTAATTCCCAGAGGAGATTTATCATCTCAACATTTACATTTACCCCCCCCCCCCCTCCACCACCACCATTCCTACCTCAAACAAATAAATGAGGAAGAGTTCCACCATATCTGTATTTTACGGATTTAAAGTCTGCAAAGCTCCTTGGAGACACTTGAGACGAAGGAATTATATTGACGATAATTATCATGCTCTCGAAACATTAACTACTACTAACTATTATAAAAGATTGGAGGAGACACAGGTGGATTTAAGTTGGCAATAATTTAAAGGATCCCATCATTTTGATTCTAATCTAATTCCACTCCTAACCTTTCCTAACCAACAACCTTTCCTAAGATTCCACCTCAACAATTCTTCACACATTAAACTTGCCTAACATATGCAAACAATTCTATCTGTAGCCCCAGTTAACCATATTACCCGATAGTCTTTAACTTTATGGTAATGAACCCCTTAAAGGACTAAATAGGCTTGACGAGACAATCTGCACTCCAGACTCCAGACGCACACAAGTCCCCACCCAACTACTAAATACGGTAAATACCATCTCTCCCAAACTTCAAACGTTCACTGACCAAAATAGGCCAAGATTTAATTAAATTTCAAAATCCCGTCCTAATTGGCAGTGGTGGGGGATGCACTCCCTGGGGAACCACCAAGGAAACTTCCAGTGTGGGAAATCCCAGTTGCTTCCCATTTGTTTACGTCAGCCCTCAAACTAATTCGATTTCAGCCCCCCTTACCCCCCACCCTCCTCAGCTCAATCCATTTAACTTCAAATATATATAGAGTCAGAAATTATAAACCTCTTCTCTCTCTCTACTACTAATTCCCCCCGAAAAACTCTCCCCAAAAACTCGACCACTTAGTTATCCAGGAACAAAAAGTTTCAGCCTTCCCACACGAGAAATCCAAAGTTGTTGGAACGTGAGAAAAGCCGAAGTCGGCAATTTGCAAAAGTCACGCTGCCCCAAAAGCAACTTGAATCTTCCATACCAAAAGCTAGTTAGCCTTAAGTGTTGTAGGAAAATATGTGGAGAGAATAAAAATGATTAAAACTGACCAGAAGTTTTGAGAGACGGAGCAGAATGATCCACCATGGATGTCGTGGTGTACATTGCCAAGGAGGAGGACAGGAGGCAGGGAGACACAAGCTGACCCCAACCACACCACAAATATAATCCCGAGCATCCGACGGGGCGTGGTCTTGGCTGAGTATTCCAGGGGCGTCGTTATGGCCCGGTACCGATCACAGCTGATCCCGCACAGGTTCAGGATGGACGCCGTACAGCACAGCACATCCGCTAAAATAAAATACATATCAAATTAAATATCATACTCGCACCCTTTCAATGCTTCCGACCCTCTGAGGTCACAGGTCATAGGAATTAGGGATGCCATGAGATTGTCGAGTACTCGACTATGCGAGCCGAGTATATAACGAGTACTCGAGTATAATTTGAAGCAAACATTTTCAATCACCTCTATCTTTCATATTAAATATCAAATCATCATGTTCCCAGTTATTAATTCGACTTAATCATACCGACCTATAATTGTTGTCCATAATACTGATAATTTATTATAATAAAAGGGAGCTAATCCTTGCCTTCAGCCCACTCAAAACATATAACTCAAAAGTTGACCTCACAACTAAAGGTTAATCCAAAGCTTAACACTTTTAAACATTTCAGTATCTGCATACGAAAAAGGAACTCAAGATTGCCCCCATATATTAAATACAAACCTTTCAATTTGCATACATTTAAGCATATTTACCAAAACATTATACACACTGAGAACCAACAGAATATGGATTTATGGTATAAATCAATCTCCTTCCAGGCTTCCAGCAGCTCCAGTCAGTTCCAGAACTGACCTTTTACTTTCTCATGTCCATATTCAGTTAATAGACTTAATAGTTCCTAGTGGATGATCCCCCTCATAAAGTACGTGCTTTTTAATGTTTGCCCATTATTAATAGAGTTTACAGCCCCTTAATCCAGCCCTCAACTTATGCCGATAAGCACACAAAAGCTATAATCATTATCTCGCACAATTTGTGTGTCGGGAGATTGTCTTCATAAAAGATTGAACTCAAATATATGAATATCCCATCATTCCCAATCATAAATCTCACCCACGTCATAACCTCATTTATTCCATTATTACAAACTCCATTTTTTAAATCAAGTACTTTTCAGCCTGACCCCGAGGGCTTATCAATAATTCAAACATTTTCATACATATTCACACATTCAACATCCTAAACAATAATTGGCTAGAAATCTGTATGTGTGTGTGTGTCTGTCTGTCACATTTTTAAATTGGTGCCCGATTCAAACCATCGATAAATTTTCACATTGCCCCAAATGAACCGCACTATTTATCACATCTCTTATTTATTTATCACTGTAACCACGGACTCAACGGCTAATCATTTATTTTAAACCATCCCCATTACAGCGGGCACTGATGGCCTAATCTAACTTAGAATTGGCGTGGGGTGAAGTTTGTTACAATTTTTAGCCCGAGCCATGGCTTATGTGATCACCGTGTCCGTCCGTCCGTCCGTCCGTCCACACGATAACTCTCTTCAAACATGTCCGATTGACT